>CAEFZX010015495.1:0-92612 GCA_903066825.1 Alfaro cultratus | reverse complement strand
CCTCTTAGCAAAGGAAGAGAAAGGAAAAGGTCATGGGGTCCTCAGAGGTTCTGATGCCCCCAATAATGCCTGATTTTTTTTTACATTCTTTTTATATCTGATGGTGTTGACAAAAACTTGGGACAAATTTCAATGGAGTTGGAAAATATATAAAACAGATTTTTAATTAAATTTATTGATACTTTTATAATATTTTATTTGAATACTTATACTTAATTGTCATAATATATTATCTTAGTATTCCTTTAATTGTTTTAAACTATTTTAATGTATTGAGTTCTGCTCCAGGACAAGGGATTTTAAAGACACCAAACTACAATGTTTAAAATTAAAATAAATTCAGCAAACACCAGAAAATCATACATTGTTGTGCTCACATGGCCCAAGTCAGTTTAGTCAGATATTTGAAAAAATTTGATTTTGTGTATATTTTATTAAACTTTTGTGCTTTATCCATAGGACCTGTTCTGTCCTTCTTTTCAAGAATCATATATTTAAATTGCTAGATGGATGGCCGTTAAGTTAAAAGGGATCATTACATCTGAAATAATTTATGTCAAGGTCAGCAAAATTAACAGATTTTTCTATACAAGGGAACAGATTTCTTTATCTCCATGTTAGTCTTTTTTTAGACTATAATCAAACTAGTTAGTTAACTGCCCCATATTAGTGACAGTGACCCAGATTTTATGATAATAATGTAAGAAAAGTAGACACTCATGGAACACAGTGCACTAAGAACATGCATAGTCCTGACTGAAGCAGCTGGAGGTGGTGTTCTATTTAACATAACTTTTTTATTATTATTTGCACAGAGGCTAGGATGGTGGGTAGCAGCATGGGCCTTCTTTAATGAGCCCTTGTTTAATGAAACTAGGGATTAAGGGACATCCCTAAGCTTTATTTCCATCCTTGGTCAGTTCCTATAGTTTCCTTCCCTGCAGTCTATGTTCCTCACTAAATGCCCCCTTAATGCTCCTTTACTTTTGTCTATGTGCTCTATAGATGTATCTGCTTAGTTCTATTTCTTAGTTCACATAACTTTTTGCCCCAAGTTATGTGAACTTGGGGCAAAAAAGAGACATACGCCTCAGCCCCAAAAAAGAAACTGGCCTTTTTGCTGCCCCTCAGAGAGTCACGGACAATTGTTTTCATAAGATTAAGTCAAATTGCTTTGAGTCTTTGCCAGCAGGAATTTGAGTTTCCCAAAAATTCACTCAACCTGCATGAAAAGCTGCCACTTCTTCGAAATGCATATTTTTGGCAGATCATTTGGCATACCGTGACATATTGCAGTTCAATAGGAAAATCTCTTCAATAAAACATCCACACACAAATGCGTGCATTTAGTGTTATCGTCACTCATTTGCTCAACTAGAACATTTTCTCTCTAGAACAAGACTTCTGATAATCTTACAGCGTTGGCTGCAGAACTTCAAAAAGGTACATTTTAGTTTTATCTTATGATCACTGACAGGCTTGTGGCTGTTTTTAAATAACCATTCCTGGAAGATTTTTAAGATAACAAAACAAAAAAAAAACAACTGAATGGTCAAATGTGCTTTTAGGATTTGATAACTGCAGTTTATTTGTAGAGCATGCTGTTCTTTACACATCTAATAAAGATATCACTCATAGGTGTATAAATGGGATGAGTTTCATATAGTTCATTGAACCACAGCTCCTGTGGTCTAGAAATCAAAGCCCTGGTGTGGGAGGAAACATAAGAGGCGGCCTTGTGGTTGGCTTCAAAACAGTTTTGGCAAACACAAAAATGGCTGAGAGGAAAGAAGTGCTCTGTCCAAATTGCCCTCAGAGAAGATAGGGAGCAGCAGACCTTGTCTAGAACATTTTTTTTTTTTTACTTTATTTCTTTCCTTCAACATGTTATTGAACCAAAATATTCCTCCAGGCTTTTTACAGCTAAATATAAGCTTTTATGAGTGGCACCATGAAGATGCAGGTAGTACAGTAATGGCAACAAAAATCTTTCCTTAAGATTTTTTTTTCTTTACAAATTTCTTGCAAACACACCAGGTGGTTGTGAGGAGAAATGAAATGCACATTGGCTTGAAAGCTGACTGCTTGGCTCTCATGTCTATTCTGTGCCTCAGCTTGCAGACTATAAGTGCAAATTATCATTATTACACAAAAAAGGTCTCTCAATATTTTAGATTTTTTGCTCAAATCCACTTTTTATGTCAACCTTTTTAGGAATTAGCTTTAAACGGCAGTACGTATACATCACAAACATGTATTTGTTATTCAAAGGGCACCGTGTCTTATCGACCAAACACTTTGTTTTACTAAAACCTTTCAGCATGCAGATGTTGTGGAAAAAGTCTACAACAAGCATTCTGAAAACATAACAAGCCAAGTTTCCTGCTGTGACCTACGCTATTTTCCACTTGAAGGTATGACTGTGATGTTTAAATTCAGAGGATAAGGGAGATCGGAGGAAAGTATTTTCAGTTGCTGCAGTCTTAGATTTTTTTTTGGCCTGAGGGGAAGCATCTTGGAGAAATTGTGAGGAAGATGCTGTGATCCTCAAAGGATGTTATCTGCCAGCCCACTAACTGCCTCCAGGAGAGGGCTGGCAGGAAGAGGAGTTGGCAGTCATCCTGTGATTTTGGTCTCTGAATAAGGTGGGTGAATGAGAAGACAAACTCTATTCAAAAGGGACTATGAGGCTGAAATTACTGTGTCTCTAAAGCCGTGTTAAGTTTGATGGGGTATTTTGTTCAAAGATTCATTATTGTACAAAACAATAAAGATTGATTTCATGTCCGCTCTGATGGCAACCATGCAGTAAAATCAATGAATAACAGAAACTCTTGGAGTTAATGATGGTGCAAGGCAGCTGCAGTGCATTATAAACAGGCTTTATCTGAAAGAAAAAAAAACAAAAAAAATATCTTGGGCTTCCCCAGGAGTCTGACTATTTATCTAACTTTCTGGATTTGTCAGCCCCACAGTAAAATCACCCTCATGTAAAAACTGGCTAATAGTGAGGAGAAACAGTGAGCTGCTTCTTTCACTTGTGTGTTTTCCTGCCAATTTAATTTGACCATACGTATCTGTGAAATGATTAAACTGAATTAGCTATACTCTTTATGTGAATCTGGAATGTATGACAGATTAAAGCAAATTAAGAATTATGAAAATGTGTTACTGATTTTACAGCTCACTACATTTCTACATCTTAAAGAAAGATGCAAGGTGATCATATTCAGTCAAAAAACTTTTTTTTTTTCTTTATTTAAACAAAAGTTCAAAGCGTCATTTTATGATGTGGTCCTTCTTATATTTCTTTGTCCTCCTCCGCTTTCTTCTCTTCTTCTGCAACACTTTGAATTCAAGTCATGTCTCCCACTCTTCTTCTCCCACAAGGCCAAATCTTGAGCTGGCTACCACTGAATTTGAGCTGAAAATCCAGCCAATCGGATCAATCAGAAAAGTTCCCTCCCCCAACTGACAAACACGGCCATTAAGCGTAGCGACTGAATGCAATTTTCTGGTGAGAGTATGAAAATGGGTTGGGAGGGGCGTGTTTTATGCAGGTCATGCTGCGTTCGTGGGTCCGAAGATAAATGGAAATGGCTGCAATCAGAGCTATGAGTTCTCTCGATTAATAAATGTGCTCTTATGACTGCTTAATAAGGTACTCAGGGGGATGGTAGGAATGCAACGCCATACTTCAATCTTTTGCATTCTCTAACAGGTTTTCATAAAGGATTGCCCAGAATTTCCATTCTTCCTAATTCCTACTCTCACCAGCTTCGCTGGCGTCCTTGTGAAAACCATCCCCACAGGATGATGATACCACAGCCAGTGGCATCATCGTCAAGCAATATATTCTTACATATTGTTTTGCACATAGGCCAGAAAGTTTCATTTAGGTTTTCTCTCAGCTAAGCATTTTTTTTCCACAAGTTTTCTGTGTCCCACCAAATGGTTTGTGGAGAACTACCTTTTTGAATGAGGGACAGCTTCTCTGGGGTGCATAATTAATTTATATCCTGTTCTTGAATGCCTCTGATTACCACTCTGTTTCTCTGGCTTGTCAAGTTAGATGAAGATTTGTGTCTTTTTAGGTTTGCAGTTTCGCCACATTCTTTCCATTTTTCAAAGTACAATTGAGTACTATGTGAGCTTTAAACATCTTCACAACGTCATCCTTGACCTGCTGCTTTTTTGGCCTTTGTCTTGCTTTTGGTTTTCTTCAATAAATCGTCATGAGTACAAATACCTTGCAAAGCTCTTGACAAATTTATTTTGTAGCATCAAGGCCAACAATGGCTATTTAAAAGGTTGGTCTTTGTAAAGGTTGCTGAGCCCAGCTCTATGAATTGAGTCTTTTCAGATGAGACCCTTGTAAAGTTTTTTGAAAAATTCAGCTGGAAGAGACAATAATGTGATACATGAAAGAAAAAACTTAATCTTATTCATCTGAAACCTGTTTATGTCTGTCACTATAACTAGTAATTACTTTCTTAATTATTACTAGATTATGAAATGCATCTCTGTTTTCGGTGATGCAAATGAATCGAGTATGGCAAAGAACATTTGTTGCAAAACCAATGGTATCTCACAAAGTCTTTAGGTGATTTCAATGCAATAAGTACTTAAAGCTAACAGCCTTTCTTGTAAATAATCTGCTAGAAGCAGGCTGATCTTTTGCTGGTTAAAAAATGTTTTACATCAGCACTGTGAACATGCCCATTGCTAAAAGCTGTCAGCTTTGTTTCCCATCCTGCTTCTTAGTAAACACTGATGGGGGGGGGATCAGTTTTGCAACCAGGAGTCCCAGCAGGCATACAGCCGTAAAGCTGAGTGAGTTAGCCAGCAGTTGAGCTGACTCAATCTGTTTGAGTTTCTCTGTGGGGCATATGGAGCCCTGGGCAGGCAACAAGGTCCATGGGTTTGGCCCACATTGATCTGAAAATTCAGTGTCAGACTTCTGGTCGGCTCTTAAATATTTGGTTTTAATTACTGCCACAACCTTTACTCTGGCAGGTTACTGTTGAAACATAATCCCCACGGGGGCTGCAAGGCTGGGCCGTCACACAAGGGATGGCAGCTACTTCTTTACTCCGGCATTATTCTTTTTCTTTTTTTTTCTAACTGAAAAATGTGCCATGGTCACAGCTGATTATATAGGCTCCTTCTGAACAAGCGCAGCAGAAAATTGTGAGATGAGAAAAAAAACAAAAAACTCCATAACCCTTAATTATGCAGCAGCTAAGTTGGACAGAAGAGAGTGGCTTATCTCTTTGCTGAGGTTGGACGGTTTTTGAACTTCTCATTTAATTTTTTCACCCTGTTCACCTGCCTGCCTAAACAACCCACAGCTGCACTAATGAAGGTCCACACTGTTCCTCTCACACATCTAATGATGATTCTCCAAATGTGCCTGCTATTGTCCAAGGCAAGATGGTGTGGGAGAGAAAAATCCCACTGTAGATCAGTCGCCTCAGGGTAACATCTGCCTGTGTGTGAGTCTTCCTCTCAGCAGAGTGTCTTTATGGAACATTTCTTCTGTTCACTCTGGCATTAATTATCCATTTATGTCGTTGAGATAACAGAAAAAAAAGACACACTTTCTATTCTGGATTGATTTAGTATATTCTGCCCCAGAGACTCTTTGTTATTCCCAAGGCTGCATCGTCCCATGATTTAAAAGAAATGTTTCATGGTTCATTTCTAAAAGCCACCAAAGGAATAATTCTCCGCACAGATAGACACAAGATGGTAGGTAATAAAACACAGGTACTCAGTAAATTAGAATATCATCTTAAAGTTAATTCATTTCATTAATCCATCTTAAAAACTGATTTCATGTAATATATGTAGATTCATTACACATTTTGTGATGTACTTCTAGTATTTTTGTTAATTTTGATTAAAAAAATCATGATTCAATTTTGGGGTTACATTACAGTTAATGAAATCCCAATCTAGTCTCTCAGAAAATTAGAATATTACTAATGTGAAGAGACAGAAGAAACTAATACAAGATTTTTATGTTATGGCTCTGTTATGGCCTACACAGTCACAGGGAAGACTCCTGGTGTGACTTGACCAGCAGATAGTCACTGACAACCCTGCAAAGAGGTGAAGTCATAACAGGTCAGGGTTCTATGACTTTGCATTTGTGTGTTTTTATAATGTAAAGTCACTTTGAACTGCCTTGTTGCTGAAATGTGCTATACAAGTAAATTTGATTGATTGATTGATTGATTGATTGATTGATTGATTGATTGATTGATTGATTGATTGATTGATTGATTGATTAAACAAGTGGGCTGCCTCCCAACACATTAGCTCTTTTGAGCTCTTTTGCAAAGTTTCCATAGTCTGTGATAATTTTGATAGCTTTTTGACATTCTGGTATTGGTCCACAGTTATTTTATCAAGTCCAAAGTCTTTAGTCATGCTAAAGACTTTGGACTTTAGCATGACTAAAGTCCAAAGTCTTTTTGGACTTTAGTCCAAAAGACTTGGACTTTAGCATGACTAAAGTCATGCTAAAGTCCAAAGTCTTTAGCATGACTCTCTGCTGACAAGTTTTATGGAGACGCTAATTTCATTTCCAGCAGGTCTTGCCACTTGCCCACACTGGCAAAAGTAGTACCCTATTTAATGACTGTGGCATCACTCTGCTTGACTTTCCAGCAAACCAACCTGGAATAGCCCCTATAATGAATCCACAATGAATCCATGGATTCATTACAGGGGGTAAGCCAACAATGAAACAACTTCAGCCTTCTTACGCTGCTAAGTTAAAGTGTTGCTGAGCTCAACCTGACTACCACTGTAAAGCATAGTGGCTCATGAGTCATGGTATGGTGATTTTTCTCATAGTTTTGTGTGGAGCATATTTATTGGTATGGTATAGTATAGTGCTTTATCCAGTCCACAGGACCCAACAGCACTTCCCACTACATCCAGTCATTCACACACTGACAGTGGCAAGCTACTGGATTTTAGCCACACCTAGTCTAGGGTAGTCTGATCTTTGATCAGTTTGAAGAAATATAAAAATACTTGAAAAGGTCTTGTTGCATTATGCAGAAGAGGAAATTAATGTCCTTAAAATATTGACTTGAGTATTTCAACAAAACAATGACCCAAAACTCTGCCTTTTGACAGCATGTTGGGTTCAGACCAAAGAGCTACTAAGCACACTGCTATCAACACTGCTATTACTTTGAATGCAATGAAGCTACTCCTAATTTTACTTTTCTAATACACAACGATGCACCTGTACATCAAAAAGGCCTTCCTGCTGTGCTGTTACATTATTCACATGAACAATGCTGAGAAACTGGTCACTAGTTTAAGTCTTCCATCTTAATTATATGCCCTGATATCTGTGCGCTTTTTGCTCTGCTATAATGCCATTATCCATCAAAGACCCCTCTTTTTTGATCTGAAGAAATCATTATCCTCCCTTGGTGTGAGACTAAAAAACCATGAAAGGGTGGGAAAGTGCAAAGTGTGTTTTACATACTAGCTTTTAATCCCAACACTCCAATAATTGGACTCAGTCACATGTACCGTTTGATGTATTTCTGTCTGAGTATCCAAGGCGCTGAGTCTACTCCAAAGACCATGCAAAGCCAAAAAGCTTTCTGAGCCTCTGTTTTTGTTGCCTCTTTCCCAAAACCGGTGTGTATCGCTCTCACAACAACAATCCTCACAAATCACTCTCCAAGGTAAGCCTTGAGTATGGGGAATGAGTTTGCTAAAGGGGTAAATATCATCTATACTTGTGATCCTATCACTATATGATTAAAAATGTCAGTAAGGCCCTGGAGGTGACAGATTGCAGGGTTTGTTGGCATCCCTGGGTATTTTCGATGCAGGGACAGGTGCACGATGCCTGGGAGACTCGGAGGGAGAAGTGTGCTGAGGAGAGGGAGGAAGGGTAAAAATGGAAAACAGGCAAGGAGGGAAGAAGGAGAAAGAGCTGTTGTTCAATGGCCTGTGGCTAGCCTACATCATCCACTATCTGGGCTGGGCTCCAGCTCATCTGTGCTGGGCAAAAAGTCCTGTTACTCTCAGCATGACTGTAAAAGAAGCGTTGTAAATAAGTTGGTAAAGGCCGTCACTGACACTGATCATTATGCCAGTAATAATGTCAGGCAATTGGTGCTGTAGGGATTCAGGTGCATTTACAACATTCACACCTCCTAGTCCACTTGGAAAAATTCCCAAAAAAAACTGCTCATCCTGCTGGAGTCCATCAGAGCCTCCTTCAAGCTCAATCCATCTGTTCCCACTGGTCAGTTGACTTAGATATGTCATTCAAGGGGCAGAATAGTGAGCCAGCCTTTTTCTTTGTGTGTGACCTGCAAAGTATTTAGCAAGTCCCAGTTTTGCTGCCAAAACAAATCTGACCAGTTGGGATGTGAATAAGAAATATGTCCTCAAATGACTAAACCCGAGAAAGAAACAAACTTTGGGTCCTGGGGATTGTAGCTCCTTCCACTTCACTTACTTTATGGTGCTTTGCAAAAGTAATGACTAATCTTCAATTTTATATGTGACAGACTGATAGAAACTAGCATGATTGTGTAGTAGAAGGCAAATGATGATTTCTTCTATTTTTTTCACTTACGCAGGATCAGATTGTGGGGCAACAGGTTCAGAGGGAAACGTAGACATCTAACCTGCTTATTAGGTGAATCCAAAAGTGTTCCCTGGTCAAAAAGGAGAAAATAGTCCTTCTGGTAAGTTCTGGATCTGCAAACTACCAGTGGTTCAAATTTCTATTTTCTGTTTCATTACTGTTGAACATTAAGTGATGTTGAAAATTTCACTTATTTTATTAACATCTTGCGTTTATGTAATAAATTTTACCTTATTTAATTTTGAAAGACCAAAGATTTGCTGATCTCGTTGGAATTCAAAAATTGCAGTACTTATGACAAGATACAAAGAATCCCAGGTAACACTTTATTTGACGGGTTGTGAATAAGACTGTCATGACTCCGTCATAAACATGACATAACACCTGTCATGAACATGAGTAAGTCTTCATGAACTTGACATTAACCTATACAAAAATGTCTTCGTTATGACAACTTGACAAACTTTAAAAAATATGTAGATTTATGTTATTAAAGCTAAAGTTTGATCAGTAATACTTTTATAACAAATTTATGCCAGATCATGATTTCTTGGTTAATGTCAAGTTGTCATAACGAAGACATTTTGAATAATGTCAACTTTGTATTAAAAGTGTCATGATTTACCAAATGACACTTTCTGACAACAGTCATAAATATTCATGAAGACTTATTCACGTTCATGACGGGTCTTATGTCATGTTTATGACGGTGTCATGACAGTCTTATTCACAACCCGTCAAATAAAGTGTTACCGAATCCCATAAGGTCTTTAAAAAAGGAGTTTAAGATGAAGGTGAACATACTATGCAGTCAGAGACTATGGCTTGTTTTAAAATGTGCCCAGAATTATTTGACCTTAATAACATCATATTAGCTATATAATATCCTTTATATGTAATGGATTGCATTTACCTTAGTACCTCAAGTTTTGTTAAGCTTGACATAATATTGAACAATAAGCAATAAATGATACATTTACTCACAGAGCAGCTGCTGACTATGTATTGTGACTTAATTGATGCATGACTTTGAGCTGAAGATCCACCTTTAAAGCTTGCCATAGAGTTAAATTTCAAAAATCATAATGGATTTTAACAAGCTCCATTGTGATCTTAATAAGACTTAATAGATCCTGAACTGTGTGAATTACTGCTGCAGGAAAAATTTGGCTTAAACACCTAAAAGAGATATTATTCAGACAGTAAACAGCAAGAATGCACTGATATGCTCTTTATATTAGATTCTGAAACAGGAGGAGGAGTATTAAGAAAAGGAGAGAGCAGTAGAAGCACTAATGGCTGGGGAAAAATGGGACACTAATAAGATGTTAGTTGGGAGTTCTAGCAGTGCAAAATCAGTTAAGGGTAAATATGCAAAGCTGAATATCCCCAAAGTGCTGAATAAAGCTTGCAATATGAGACTTTCTTATGAGCAAACAAAAAAACTTCCTCTATGATGACAAAAAATTGCTCTTTGTGAACCTAGTTTTAAACATGAAGACTTAATTTTGCCAGCATATTTCTCCACATGAAAAGTAATATTTTAAAGTGGGTGAGCTAAAGTCCTGAGTTGAATCTGACAGTGAATCTGTGGAGGTATCTAGAGATTAGGGTGGTAGCAGACAGACCTTCTGACCTCAAAGATTTAGAGCTCATTGTAAAACAGTTTTCATTGTCTAGACAAAAGTGAAAATATGCATATAGGTACTCAACAATATAAGAGAGGTTTGATTGATTAAATGCCAGTATTTCTTTTGTTGATTTATGAGAAGGTTATGCAGTTTCAAAATGCAATTTTTAATGGTTGAAAGAAAATAATTCTACACATAAATCTGCCCATAGGATATTTTGGTTCACTGTAAATCACAATCAAATTGCAAGTAAAAAAAAACAAACAATTGAATCCACTAATTGTTTTAGGGATACAAACTGATAGTGATGTATCTCACTCCACTGAATGCAGAGAAACACAAACCCAACCATGGAACAATATACTCTAGATTTATACACAAGTGCCAATGTTAATGACATAAAAAATGTGAAAAGTTATTCCACTTTCCAATAGATTAGTCATACTGGAAAGTGGATTGTGGACTAGTTAGAGTCCTTTAATTTTTCACAATGAAAATCTAACTTCAGGTATCTTTTTAGTATGTATAAGCAGAAAGTCTGACTTCTGGGGGAAAAAAGAGAATGCAGCATCATCACAGTTAACAAGAAACCTTCCTGAAAAAGGAACTGTTATGGACTGATTTATTCACATGGCAGACATCTGTGTTCATTGAAGGAAAGGGCTTTAAAATTAAAAGCGGAAGCAAAAATAGTTGGAAACTAAATTTAAAACTTCCTTTGTCCACCAGTCAAGCTTTTAAGTAAAAGTTGGCCTAAAGAATAAAAAATAAGGTGCCATCAATACAGGCTACCACCTTTTAGTTTTTCAAAATTTGAGTTAAACCAGTCAACAAATAAACAACAAAAACTGATTATATTCTGAGTAGTTTTAAAAAATGTCACTGTTTTTACAAGAAAAATATAAATTCAGTTAAAAATGAAACACCATGAGTATGTTTTGATTTTTTCTTTTTAAAATTTTGATTTTAGTGTGATCAGAGTAGATATTTACCTTTTGTCAAATAGAAACGATTTATATTTTCTATATCTCTTTAGATACTGGTTTTGATAATTAAGAACAAGCCGGACAAATAAGCAGATTTGCTTTTCTTTACAGAAGCATAATCTTTAAACCACATAAATAATGAGGAACCTACTAAACATTAGCAAAAAATGTTTTGTAATGTCTGATCAAATTAATGATAACAGAAGCCTGGCAACATATTAATTTGTGCAAAGCCTTAGCCTTTGTGATTAGGATGCCTACTGTGTGCCCTTTCAGCAGACAACTCTCTGGGGTCTAACAAATGGACATTGTAATAGGTTATAGTCAGTGGTGTGGTGCCACGGGTCATTGCCTGTGGTCAGGAATGATGGCTAAAATATCGAGGCCCACATTACCATAAACAAATTCTCTAAAATTTCACCTTCCCTTATGGACATAAATGACTTCACAGCATACAAGAGCCAAAATGTGTTTAGCCTGATGTTCTGTGTCTGTTGAGGCCTCACTATTATCAATTTTATGTTTTATAGAGATCTGGTGGGGAGGCAGGAGGATTAACAATATGTAAATGAATTAATAAGTTTTGGAAAAGTAGTTTGCACTATTTGGGCTCTTACTTGTTGTGTTATGTTATAAAATGTTATCCACAGATTGTAGTAGTTGTCCTGGTCACTACATATATATATATATATATATATATATATATATATATAAACATTCTGGTGGTTTTCTTAACATGAACTTTGGTTCATCTTAGAACTGAACACGGTTCAGCTTTAGCTTGATGTCGTTCCCAGATCCAAGTTTCAACTGAAGTTGTAGCTGGCGCAGCACATCATAGTTACTGGTTTACTGTTGTCCTCTTCATTTTGTACTAGGAGTTCTTGAAAAATGCACTTATTCTTATTTACATTTTTGCTTTTTATTTCTGTGCAGGTTTTTAGTACAACAAAAAATAATGCACACGCAAACCATAGTTTTTGTTCTGCTGTCCATTGTTTACAGTAAATTTGACTAGCTTAGTACCAAACATGTTGAAAACCATTTTTTCTCACCTGTCCTCCCAACATTTAGACAATTCTTTAGGAAAGTTCAATGAAATGTTTTCAAAATGAAAGGCACATTGTTTACTTTGTTTCATTTGTTCTGAGTGAACTTGGCTTTTTTATTTTGCTTTGTTTCATTCATCAATTTTCTACACCTATTTTTCCTTGTTGGGTTATGAAGGGGGCTTTCTACAGCAGTCACTGAGCGAGAGCAGAGAGGAATACCCAAGACATAATGTCTGCCCATAACAGGGCGCCGCTGTTTTCAAATTATAAAAAATAAACATATTCTGCAGATCATTAGGAGCGTACCTCTGATAGGAATGCAGTTACTTGCCAGTTAAGATCATTTTAAATTGCTTGCAATGTTTAACAGTTTTGAAAATCACTAGAATTTAAAAAAAAATCAACCGATAATAATATGAGGAAAATAGGAGAAACCAGGAAAACCCTGAGATTCCAAGTCAGGCTGGCAGAGACAAAGAGGCAGACAGACAAAATGCATAAATATTCAACCCAACAACACACCCACAAAAAGAGAGGATGGGTGCAGGAGTGCCATCAGAAATGATGGCAGCTGAAATGATTGAAACTAAATTATTGACCAGCTTCAGATTGATTAGCTCATAACGGAGGATGTAGCCGGGCCAGCTTTTCTGTTGTGCAGAGCTATCAATCCACGACAAGGCCACTCTTCATCTCAGGCATCACTACAGAAGGCTCACAGGCTTTGGTTGCTGTCAGCAAGCCTTCGGCAAAGCAGACACTTCCCTTTAAAGCTCATTAATCAGTCGTAGTGTGATGAACTCATTAAAGGTATTTTAATGTGACAGAAGTTTTAGAACCTGATCTCTTTGGTGTCAGTTTCCTTTTATAAAAGCAACATCCCTTAAAAGACCAAAACATATTTACTGTTAACTGTGAGTTTGGGGTGAATATTTATTGTATACTTGTGGGTCCATATAACTCATCCCTACTGTAAGCACAGATTTCCAAAATAAAGGTTGACTGGGATTCTCCCATGAGCAACAGATGTGTAGATATGATTGTCTGGGTGTAAGCCAAGCTGACACCCATGTCATTTGGTCTGAGACACACAAAAACAGGCAACAAACACTTCCTGGACACAAAATGTCAAGCTAGGGTGAAGCACATTCACTATAGTGACAGTAACACAAACCTTGTTCAATCAGGGTATTGTACACACACTAACACACAATCAGCAATACAGCTGTGTTCAAATCAGCGCTTAGTATTAACTAACACAAATACTGTGAGCTTTCTAGCCTGTAGCAAAATATATAGATAGAAAATTAAACACTGCAAGTAGCTTGATGTGCAAAAAGTCATGTTGCAAAGTCTGAAACTATTCAATAAATTTAGTGTCAGGCTATGTCTGAACTCTGGTTAAGTCAATTTCATCTTCATTGCCCAATAATAGCAGCTTCCTCAAGAGTTTTTGACAAATTCGTCCTTCATTATTAGAATAAGAAAAAAATGTCTTAAAGGTATATAAATGTGAAATGTTTGCTTACATGAGAACCTTTATCATGTCAATAATGATGTCATAAATCACATATGACTATGTATTCTTATCTATTTCTAAGGCATATTTAAGGAATCTTTTCTGAGATGCTAACATGTATTCTCACTAATAGGAACCTTTCTGCAAAATTAAAACTAAAATGTTTATGTGTATTAACAGTTGAAGTTTAAAATATCACTTTCATGAATCAGCCAGTCCAGGTATGATACACATTCTGTGCTTCACTGTGTACACAGTAATGGTATAAAAACAAACACACATATTTCTGGAAACACACTCCAACCTTTCCCTACAGCTATGACTTACCTAACCCAAACCCCATAAGCTCACCTTTAAATAAATCTTCCGACTGAAAAATTTACCATTTAGGGACTTATGGGTATTTTCTGTATATACTTAAAGCACTGCCTGCATCCAAATACCATGAGGAATAGTAGCACACATTCATCTTTTGACATGCTGCAGACACATGCAGGTCAGCATTGCAATCATGGGAATCTGCTCCTTTGGTAAAGAGAAAATAAGCTTTGGGCACTTGTAGGAAGTTGATTTGAGGCATGTTGAGTTATATACAGAGGTTAAGCAGCACCAGCAAAACATATTCCTATATTTTAGCTTGCTGGAAATAGCAGTATAATTCTGCTGACTCCTGACATTTAATTTCAGTGGTGACATTAATGCCAGTTGAAAGTGATGAGCATGAAGGGAGAAAACTATAGGTCAGTTAGTGAACGTATTGGAGAGAAAAAAAAGCAGTTCTGGGAAAGTCTACTAGGCTAAGATAAGCATAAATTTAGCTGCATGTTACTAGGAAGTGATTTTGATGTTTTAGGTGCTTTAGATGAATATGAATAACTTAATTTACAAGTGTTTTAATTTTAATTTAATACTGTATTGGGTTTTCATACAGTGTATGTTTCAACACTTAAAATTGTTTCAAGATCAATTTAATTTCTCTTAAATGTCTTAAAATATTTTGGACCTTCCTATCTTACAGATCTGGTTTTGAGCTTATGAACCCCACGGATCCCAAGGTCCTCGGGCACTGGTCTATTAATAGACCCAAGAGCTTGAACACACTAATGGAAAGACTTTTTTTCTCAGCAGAATGACTGTCCATGAAATAGTTCTCAGTCCATTCATTTTACAGGCATATTTCTGTTCCTTCATAATGGTAGAAGGGGGATGACAATAAGCTTCTTGTTTATAATTCTGTGCAGCACTTTGAACTTATTTCAGTATGAAGCATGCTTTAATAAAAACAAAAATGGATCGATTGGTTTGTCATTTTCTGGATAGTCCTGAAGAGTCAGATTGTGCAGAAATACAAGCTCAATGGTTAAATTTATTTTTAATTTTACAAAGTTTTGAACATTCAACTCTGTAGTGAATAAAGAAAAGTCTGAATATTTATTTTCAGACTTTTTAATTTAATTAATCATTCATTTGACAAGTAGCTCCTAAAACATTTTTGGGTGCAAATAAAAACAAAACAAACATTTCTTCACAGTGCTCTGGCATCCAAACTGCATATTTATAGTCAGAGCTCTGAAGGGCAGACACGTTCAAAAATATACCGCTATTATTTCTATCCACCAGCACCTACACGGTTGGATTCTCTGAGATGCTTTCCCTAGTTATTTATTTTTTAAACCTGTTCCATTCAGAAGTTTCAACAGTTCTGTTGGACTGGGATTGTGTTTTTTCTTGGTGCACTTCAGCATGACACGTCTGTGTGATAAATACCCCAATGGACACACATTAATTGATTCAGTGCATTAAGGCATTTCCAATATGGGTCCTAGTGGGTGTGGAACCAAATGATTGAAAGCTGATGATATTCAAATATGTATGCAGTATTATCAAACTGTGAAACAACTTCAGATGAAAGATGGTCTGATCACATGTAACAAATTCTCTAGATAAAAAGGAATTGCATCAGTGAGATATACTGTGAATTTACATACAAAACTTGATATTTTAATACTAAGTGATACCTTAAAGAAATCATGGAGCAATACATTAGCTCTGCATCAAATACTTAAGATGGTTTGAGATATTCTGTGATGACAATGCCAGCATGATATTTCCTTTTTATACATGCCAGGATCATAGGAAAATCTTAAGACAAACAATATTACAATTTTGTCTTGACCAGGAAGAAGCACTGAGTCAAGCCAAAACTCTTTTGTCGAGCAAATGTGCAGACCAGCATCCAAACCGTCAGACAGCCTTGCCCACTAACCACGCTATTATTGTAATTGGTTGTCAAAACAGAATACACTTGTCAATTACATTTTTCATTATTATCATGTGATGTTTGATGCCTCCTTATTGAGATAATCCATCTATTGATCTTCTAATCCTTCCAAGCCTTGACAATGAAGGTGGAGTAGAAGTGCTTATCTTCAGTTAATGGGTGAGATGTATAGTATTCCCTGGACAAGTTGCCAGACCATCAGAGGGCTAATGGAGACACACAGGACAAACAATCACACAGTCACTCAAGTGTAAATTTAAGGTGGCCAAACAAAACAAAATAATATTTCTGGTCTATAGACCAGGATTCCTAGACCTTACTAAACAGCTACTGCAGAGCAAACTAATAGCGCACTGAGACCCATCTTATTGGTGTGCAAATAATTAATATATGTTCATATTTGTAATTTTGTCTTTATTCATATAATAAAATAGGTACAACAGCCTTTTTATGACAAGATAGCCCCAGCTTACAAAACAAAAACCATGGCTGCTTTTTACTCATTTTAAGTTTAGGGAAATAAATTGAAAAGTCTCAGAGCTGATCATCATGTTATTAGATTACAAGTAAATATAGATGCTTGAAACAAAAATGCAGTCTATTCATACTGAGAAAGTGTAATCTTGTACATGACAAATGCTTAATGACACTTTAGATTTTTTTCATCAGTACAAATATGTAAATATAATCATGTTATTACTGCAATCTCATAACTGAATAAAATAAAATTAAATTAATTCATATGATATCAAATTAAATTCTTTTAAGGTTTTGATTCATACTTTCTGGAGTTTTTGCATGATTTACAGACTTTCTGGTGAGGATCTTCTCAATTTTTAATTCCAAATTTAACCTTAGCCCAAGTTCTGCTTGGTCTAAACCCCAATGAATTACACAGGTCCAAATCAGGAGTATGTTTGGACTCAACATTGACTCATATCTAAATGAGGTCTTCCTGTAGTCTTGACGTTGAAATGAGGTTTTATGTTCAGGTAGAATGAATATTGCATGAGCACAGTCTAATATTTAAGAAAATCTGGTAAAGAAAGTGCTGCTAGTCTTTTTTGTACAATAGAGGTCCATGTTCTATACCTGCTTATCCATGCAGGATGGTGGGGAGGCTAGCATCTTTTTTCAACAGTCATTGGTGAAAGGCAATCCAACTCAGAGATACATACTACTAGCAGCCAGGGACACATGCACATTCTCATCTAAGGGTGATTTAGGGTATTCAGTTGACCTAACAATTATATTTTTGCACTGTGGGAGAAACCTGGAGTACCCAGAGATAACACACGCCTGCAAATTTAATGCATGCTTCATGCAAACTTCAGGATTTGAACCAAGGACCTTCTGCAAGACCACAGTGCCACCAACCCCGCCTGCATGCAGCCCTGCAGCAGAGATGTGAAATTCAAAACAAAGTTGCATAATTGCAAACACTGAAGAAATATTTTTTTCTTTATATTTGCTTATATAATTATTTATTCCAATGTGCATGGATATGACTGGATGTTTACTGGAATAAGATAGCTTTGTGCTGTAATATAATTGTTCAATTGTATCCAGATTTATAATTCTGCATGTCTTCTGTAACTAAGCACTTGTATCTGTATGAACATGACAAGAAGTCATTTGAGAATCAGCAAAATATATCTATTGTGTCAGATTTTTAGTCTGAAAAGAATGGGAGTCAGCTTAATGAATAGATTTTCATATTCGTAATTGTCCATGCCCTGTGTCTCTGTGTATTTTTCTTTGCAAGCTTATCACAATAACACAGAGTGATAATCATTAGTTATCTCAATCCACAAAAGTCTCAGTTCAACAGAGGTTATTAGAGAGTGAAATAACTAGCCTTATAGCCTCTCATGATTTTCCGCACACACACCTGCTCTCAGAGTGCATAATAAGAGGGCCCTCAACTATTTAATAACCCAGTTTATACATGATGATGATGAAAACATACCCACTTACCTTTTCATCAAAAATGTTATGTTAAATTCAAGTAGTTTTGAATTATTTATATATAAAAAGGGTGTGGACATCAATACTGAAAGAAAAAGAAATCCCAAGGGCTGATATGTCAACAGTGTCCTCTTGTGGTGGCATGTATGTAGAGAAAGTCCTGAATGTCTGTTGAGTCCAACTGTCCCAGATTTATGTTACTCTGCCAGGATGCCTTGACATCTGCCAGACACAATTGTGCCTGGCTATTTCAAAAAGTGGCAGCAATGGGGACCTGATTGGCAAGGAATGTGAGCCTGGTAATGTTGTGGAAAGAAATATGGTTTCCAACAAATGGATGGTGCTCTATTAGGTCATATTTACTCTTATGCCAATCAGGAAAACAAGAGTGTTTGCATAAACTCTTTCAGGTTTATTATAAAACAAAAGCCTTTGTTATTTCCTATGAAACAGTAGTCTGTATTTGTGGCATCTACAGGCATACTCAACAATTCAGTTCATGAATCTGGATTTGATCTCTCATTTATGAGTGATAAACAGCTACTTAACAGTCTATTCTTGCCAATTCTAAGTGTTTTGCTAAAGTACTGTGTCAAGTTAATGTCAGAATCCTGCGCATTTCATTTAAATATCTCCTCTCAGCATTAGCACTAGAGTACAGTCTTTTGACGGGTACTGTACTCAGCTCTCTTAAGATTTCCTTCACCTCCCTTTTTGTGCCTTCTGCAGTGATTTCTGTGTGGGTGCATGGGTGTTTTTGTGTGTGTGTGTTTGTGTGTGTGCGTACGTGTGCGTGTGTGTGTGTGTGTGTGTGTGTGTGTGTGTGTGTGTGTGTGTGTGTGTGTGTGTCGGCTGCTACCCAAGTCATCCCAAATGACCTTGCATCCTCATTATTCTTTGCAGCCAGGCACTTCAAAGCAAGCTGTGGGATGGCAGAGTTGAAATGACGAAATGCTGTGTGATCTCACTCTGATTCCCGCTCAGACTGAAACGTATAAGCATGGTACTCATTCGTGCTAATACAGTCAACATTATTACAGGAGAAGGTAGAGGAATGCCTTTAAAGTTTCCAGACGTAAATAATTCAGAACATCTTGCAACACATTTGCTAGAGTCACTCAGAAGTAACTCATCTGTCTCCCCCTGTGAGTTACTCTCGATGCCTCACACAGTCTTAAAAACTTGAAAACATGAATGAGAAAGTAGGATTTTGGTTCAAATGAGTATTCTGTTTGAATGAATGGAGTGATGAATGTTGCATTGGGGTGGATGCGGATTCTAGTAAGAGGGTTAATTACTTAAGGGCAGCTCATGATTTATGCGAAAAGATTTGAGCAAAACCCTCATTTAGTAGATCTCCATTTGTGTCTCTTTAATCCTGTCTGTTTGGCATTTCCCCACTGGCAGCCAACAGAGAAGATTTTACGAGGTGAGGTTTTAATGCAGCAGCAACACCACAGATAAAACTTTCTGCTTGTCACCACCAGCTCCCCCTTATTTCACACATCCAGCATTATATTTCCTCACTCTTTTTCTCTCCTTCAGACAGTCCTGATGTGGAGGTCGTAATCCCCTCTTCTGTGTACTAGCTGGTTGTGGGCTGTACAGCTGAGTGCCCCACACATCCCAAGACTTCCATTTGAAGATGATGCCGTTTGAATTGCATTCTTCAGTCCCCAGAGAGATCCAAATGAGCATGAGTGCACAACATGTAACAAATCTTTTAAAACTTTCAACTAATGCAGACAAAAAAAAGCCCTGTTCAAACATGGTTTTCACATCTGTTTTGACCGATAAGCTCCAAGTAGACGGCTTAACAACAACCATTCATACATGACATTAAAGTTTGTTCTGAGCAAAGTACATGTAAATAAACACTTTACATTTTACTGAGTGCTGTCAATAGAGCAATACAAAGACCTGAGAGAGGAAAAGAAGAGTAAATAATTAATATATTTAAGAAGCCAAGTACAGTATAATACATAACCCACTTTTGATGTATTTTTTAAAATGCCAGCATCTGGACTGGTTCTTTTATGTGCTTTACACAACTTATTTTATCCTTTGGCAACAGCAGAAAGTTCAGTCAGCTCCTTAAGATAAAAATAAAACCACTACAGAGAAAAATTATTTGAGTAGAAGGTCACTTACAGACATTTGGGGATCAGAATCAAAATAAAGGATACTATGGTCTAATTTAAAATTTTCAGATATTAATAAACAGCCAAATAGAATTAAACTTAGGATATGAGCTTTTCAAAATCTACTCTCTCACAAACTCAATAAAATACTCAAATGAAATCAAAACATAAACTTATATCCTAGGGATACATAGGTATAACCTTGTTTGCTCACATACAAAATGGAGTAACCACTTTTGAAAGGTTAAACTGATCTAGTGCCACTTAAATCTATCTTAGTACAACCAATATGAAATGTTCTGCAGTTTTCATGATGTCTATTCAAAGGAATGCCTTCACACTTTTTTGAAACTACAGTATATACCATATAATTTCATCATAACCCTAGAGGACTTTGGGGTAGGACATAGGTGTCGGGCTGCTTGATTACTACAGTTACTACGTTTATCCACTGAAGAAAGCAAGAGTGTAATTTTCAAGTAAATAGACAAATGGGGCAATCTGCTCTCCAATGTTTCCTGCTGTTCTTATCAGGTAATTACCAATTCACTCATGAAATACCAGCAGCGCACTGGTACACTGGTGATGGTGGAAAGGCGACATAGGTCATCTTGTAATTATAACTCCTTTCCCCTGCCTTTATTGTCTCTGCATAACCAGCTCCATCAAGGCTGAAATAATTGATTCCCCATTTATGCTAATGGTATGGATCTGGAGCACAGAGGAGCAAATACTCAGCCATGTTGTCTTTCGGGCCTGACATTTAGAACGAAATCAGGAAAGCATTAGATTCGAGTCAGAGAAGGATGTTTTCACTCTGGCCTCAGTGTTAGCCTTGAGTATAAATACCAGGTTGCTTTTTTGCTACCCCGACTAGATACTGAGCAGGAACAAGGACTTCAGATGTATTTCATCACTGCCTGTTTAGAGATCTTTTCTTTTGTGCAGCAGCTGATGGAGGTAAATTAGATCCCACTCATGCATGCAGTGTCTAACCAATTAAACCGCCTCCACCCCTCAAACCAGGCTGTGCAAGGCTCCAGACTCACATAGACTATGAAGCAGATCAAAACAGGCTTTTGGGCTCACCCACAGAGACACATATGGGCAAATTCGAAGAGAGGCATATTTGCATCCACACCAACAGTTCAAACCGCATGCTGAAGCATCCATAGTCACACATAATATTCAGTGATTTCTTGAGCGGAATCACTTCGTAATCAAATGGCACCCAGTGATGATTCGGTGTGTTTGGACTTTACTTGGATACATTGGCAATATCAATGTGTTAAAGCATGCCAGACAAACACATGCAACTCCCACAGAAGTTGTTTGTAATTTCGAACTAGAATGGCTGGAAAAGTATTTTCAGATAATGGCCATGTTGCAGACATAAGCTAATCTAAGTTTTTTAAAAGTTTTTCTATAATCCTCAAAGCTATGCTGTGCAGTTTACACCTTGCAGACAAACATCTTCTTCTCACTGTCAGGACATACCAGTACTTGTTTTCAAACCCAAGACTGGTTTTATATTTGAATTGCCTTGTATTACACTATTTTCTGTTCAGTGGTTGGAATTAGGTTGCTTTTATGTTTTATTTAGAAAGCATTGAACCTGAATGGCAGAATCTGTAAACATTTATTCACTTCCTAGCCTTGCTCTTGTTATCTTGCCCTCCCATGGGGTACACATGAACAAATTTTAGGTGCCAACAGTTTCCCCTATTGAGCAGAAATCATGCTCAAGAATTGATCCTGGCTTGCCATGTCAACCTAGCAGAGATTCCTTTTATACCAGCACTTGAAATGCTGTATGCTTGCTGCACTTCTTTTCCTTTTAAAATGCAGGTTGGTACTACCAACATTTATCACAACACTGCAAGAACTGCCCCTAAAGAGGAGTTGTAAGAAGTGTAATTTAGGAAGTACATTTCTAAATTAAACAATTGTAACTTTACCTGAACTGCTTTACTTCAGTTTTTGAAATTTCTTTAAGTTTATGTGCCATAAGAATAAATGTATCTTCCTGGGATTGCTTTACTGTTTTGATGCATTACGAAATTACCTGGTTTTCAGTCTTTCTCTTGCCTCTTTGTGTTTTTTTATGGATGCGAAGTAAGAAATGACAAGCTGCAAAGTAAGAAAGATTGGAATTAGAACTAATGAAAAGCCAGAAAAACTAGACCCTCTACTCAACCCCAAGCACCTGGGAGGTATTCCACTGCAATAAAGTTGGAGCATAAAAAGAGGGATTTTTCACCATTCCTCTTTGCACTACATCTATATTAATCTCATCTACAATCCTGAATCCTTACTTTTATTTAGCTTAATCCACAGGTCCTCTCTTGGACTTAGTTCTGGGGACTGAAATGGCCATGTAAGAAGGTTGATTTTCAGTCTCACAACCATTTCTATGAAGGTTTGATGACATATTTTGGGCCTATATTCTGTTGAAAGACATAATGAAAACCCATTTTCAATTTCCTAAAGGAGTACACCAGGTTCCTATTTAAAATGTGTTAGTATTTTTAAAATAATGTGATATCATGAACTCGAGAAAGGGCCCCTTAGTTTTTGGAATAATAATTAAAAAGCCCACGAGAGAGTGAGTCCTCCACGATACTTAACAGTGGATATTATTTGTTTTTGTTTTCAAATATTTATCCTTGGTTTCTCATCAAACTCACCCAGACTGTTTTTGTTGTTGTTGTTGTTCCTTAGTCCAAAATAAGGCTAATGAGTTAATCAGCTACTCTAAGTTACCTCTAACTATGAATGTGTCTTTGGTTGTATATCCTGTGTCTCTCCTGTGTCCAGGATGTTCCTTTCCTCTCACTCTGGAGATAGGCTTCAGAGAGTGCAAGGATAAGTGAGTATCAACAATGGATGGATGAAAGAATGGAAATTTTAAAAAGGCTGCCAGCATTATTTCAGTTATTACACCTGGTAGGATACATGCAGGAATACATTTAAAGCCAAGAAGGATGTGCTGCAGGCAACCTATTGCAGTCTCTTATGAAAAAAATTACAACCTTAGATGTCATGTTAGAATCAATATTATTTGGCCGTATGTTTGGAACTGTGAAAGCAGTAAAAGTGGCTGGCCTCTCCAGTTTCAGCAGGACAGTCTTCAAGCTGGAGAGTTCAGTGTTTATAGAATACATCATTTTGAGTGCAGCCAACAAAAGGAAGGAATATGTAACCCACAGGTACAGTTTGCAAACTAAAGCCTTACAATTTACCAAAACAACCACACAGTTCTTCAACATTTTTGTTGTGATATAAGCTGGCACTAGCTAAGTTGCATATCCATTTGCCAGTCTCAATAAATTCGTTGTAGTCTTTTGACTTTTAAGTGCATCACATTCTCTTCAGGATCTAACTTTCCAACAATTTGTCTCAGACCTTGTCACTCTACTTTTCTGAGAAATTTGATATTTCATCCTTAAAGCATTTCTTGTAAATATATATTTTAAACATTCTTAGTTGTTTGTCTGTTAAAAGACAGAATGATTGTCTACCATTCCCTTTCATGCAGTGACAAAAGAAAAATCTAACAAAGGTTTCATAAAAACACATCAGATCATTGCTTCACAACTAACTCTGAATCCCTTAGTACTTTAATGTCAATCACCTGTCAGGTGGCGACAGATTGGCTGTCAACAGCCCAGCAGGCTGCCTGTGGCAGAAAAAGGTAGGACTCATGCATTGGAAATAAAGCTTCCAGGAACCCCTCCTGACATGAGTAAATCAATTGTGTGTGCAGGGTCTTCTCCACAGAGAGTCATAGTGAAAATGTAATAAATGCCATAAAAAGAGCTTTTCATGTCACATTCTGCTTGAGGACAGAGTAACCATCCAAGCCCTTTTTGGTGTGCATTAAATTTCATGAAATTTGATTCTGCTGCCAGGCACCAAAATCTCCCCATGCCAAATAGGCACAGCCAGTTAACAAAACCTGGACATCAAGGAGGTCCTGCCATATTGTACTCTGAGCAGCATTACCCCCAGAGAAATCCCCTCAAACAAAGCCAACATGGTGGAGGGGAGCCCATGATGGCTCTATCTCATTCCCCTGTGCCACTCACGCAGCGCACACATCAATCACCGTCCATCAGCCCCTTTCCCAAGCAGCGCCTTGGATGCAATTTGTCACAGGTCCTTAGGCGCTGACATGCCTCTTAAAGGCTCGACTAATCTGCCTAAGATAACAGCCTTAGATTTTCTTGGTGAATGTTAATCCAAAAAATCTGCTCTGTGTCAAAGAAATGATCACAGGTCGTTTTGAGGATCCATGCAGGAATAAATTTAAAGCTATTATTAAGTGATTTTATTACATAATGCCCTCCATAGGGCAGATAAAATGCCTTATCTGTATCTCTGAGTCTGCTTTTCAACATTTTTAACTTTACTTGTTTTATCTCAGTCTTGAATTCACCTTTAGCACAAACCCATCAGTCCTGTAGAAGATTACTCATGAATAAGAGCTTACATTATTCAGTGGTGGTGCTACATTTACCAGCCAAATGATCCTGCCTGCACGGTGAGAGGATACTCCAGCAAGGAGGATACACACAGCCCCTTCAAGAGCAATTGCCATTCTCGGTGAGCCCTCCATGGGAGTAAGCTGCTGAGAGGTGGGTGTGATGGGCCCAATTTAATGCTCCATTATGCAAATTGATCATCTCAATTGACCATCACTCCGGTAATGGGATGGGCTGGTTGGGAAAGGTGATGGTGAGGGAAGTGTCTTTAAAAGTTTTCTTTTTTTAATCTTTACATCAGTTCAAGGTGCTACAAGTAAGACTGGTAAGTGAAAAATGAAGAAGAAGAAAAAAAAAAAGGTTTCACAACCTTTACTAATGATCCATGACAAAGATTGACAGCTAAGAGTCCAAGCACCTGGCTGCTTGGATGGCCTATCTAACAACCACATTTAAAGTCACCAGTCTTGTACTTGAGGCAGCCATCCAGGTTTAGGAGTGAAACAAATCATTTGCATGAGGAGCTCCAAGGCAGAGCCTTCCTGAACTGTCAATACCCCCTGAATGGGGGTATTGACATTTGGCTACCTAACAACTTCTCACTTCAACATTTATAAACAGTTTTTGTGATAGGCCAACTCAAAGTGGAATATAATTGTAAACTAGCTGACCTTATCATAAGGATTAAAGATACCAAAAATTCTCATTTCATCTGGAACTAAAACTAAATCCTTCTTAGCGATCTGCTATTTTTCAGATACATTCTGTTGCATTTCGTCCAATCTAGATTTGTGCGACACTGTCTGTGCATCAGACTTGATGGCTTTTGATTTCCTCTTTCTCTATTCTTCAAAATTAGGTCATAAATTAATATTAAGATAATCAAGTTTAAGTGTTTGCTAATTGAGGCAATACTGTATTGTGTCGACTCTTTGATTCACTGAAAAATTTACTTCATGCCCCAGCGCTAGCTATAAATACAGATGTTCTGTGAAGGCCTCAGAGGTTTGATAGAGAATATTAGAGAATAAGCATTATGGAGATCAAGGAACAGATCAGACAGGTCAGTGATAATACTGAGAACAAGTTAAAAGCAGACTATGAAATGATATCCAAAGCTTTGAACTTCTAACAGGTTACTGTTGAGTACGTCATCTGAAAACAGAAAAAGTATGGTATAAGTGTAAATCTCCTAAGACACCTAAGCCAAAAGAGCAAGCGAGAGCAGCATTTTTAGAGAACTGACACTGGGGAAGATGCAGACATCCACAGGATGTGAGAATATGCTGAGAAGATTTTTTTTTCAGACATATGCTTCAGAAATGTGGCCTTTACAGAAGAAAAGAAGGTTCTAAGACACACAACATTCACCATGAGATATGGTGATGGCAACCATCTGAAATGGTGATGGTGATGCATTTCTTTAGCAGGGCAAGGAAGCTGATCAGAAAATGAATGAAGCTTAAAGCAGATTTTGCACAGTAGTAATTCAGTTCTGAATACATTTGCTCTCCAGGTTTTCAGAACATTATTGTTAAAACAATATATCTACAACTAAGTGCCATTTACTTTGTCTTTCCAATTACACACTGGTGTGTTCTGGTCTAGCTAATAAAATAATAAAATAAAGTCAGACAGCGGTAGAAACTTTAAAAAAATGCATATCAGTGATTGTTCAAGGCACATTTACCATTTTCAGACAATGGATTCAGACTCAGTTTGATGAGCAAAAGTTTGCAGTATTTCTTCTCATTTCAATTCTGCTTAGATCAGATATTCAGAAAATTACAAACTGTAAAAAAGAGGTGACATTCTTCATTTAATGAGGAGATTTTCAGTGGGATTATCCCCTTGCAAAACAGTAAGATCACACAACACACTTGAGGTTCCATCAGGATGGACAGAATGGAAGAAAGCCAGAGTATGGGCAAATGAATTTTGTCAGTGTCTAATTGCATTTATTGGCCATGCCTGGCACCTCCTAATCCTGGATTATGATGATGCATTAACAGCTGTGACTGCCTGTTTACAAGGAATTTATTAGCTGGTGTTAACATAACAAGACAAATTCCACCTATCACATTAATCACTCTACTGCCAGGACTATGTCCCATTCTAGAGTAAAGCTAAGTGATGCAAAGACCATGACTGTGCCGTGACCACCTTCCATTTTCCTGCATTACAGCCGTTATTTTACTGAGATTACCTCAGATTACTTCCTCACAAGCTGTCATTTTAGTGACCTAACGTGACGCTTCAAGAGAATAAAGAACAGTGGACTGAAAGGGTTATAGATAACGGCAACAGATCTGTTAGATCAAATACACGGTTTAGTGCGTCTAGCTGCAGAAACAATTTTCCTCACATAAAGCTTCTAATAGAAGTCAGGTCACTTAATTACAGTCTGAGTATTGTTTACTGTGAGATAATCTCGTCTTTCTTTTATTATTTCTATTTTGTAATTCTCCCCTGCACTGCACAACAGTTCTCATATTCATCACCTTTCTCTCAATTCAGGAATGCCTCAAAAATAGAGCTAAATAGTTTTACAGTTTTTCAAAAACATTAAATATGTTGAAACTGGAAGATGGTCTGAAATCATGATCCATTACCCTCCTATCACTCTTTGTCCTCTTCCCTGTTTTGCCACAAAAAGCATGACTGGAATGTGGATAAAAATAATTGCATATTGGAATTTGCTCCTCTTGTAAACAGTTCTGGTCAGACAATTACGTAAACTCACTGTGAGCATTGATGCAATTCTAACTGATGGCTTTTAATAATTTATTTGAATCTGGCAGCTGCAGCATATATCTTATATATATATTTTTTCTTTGTAATATATATATATATATATGTGTGTGTGTGTGTGTGTGTGTGTGTGTGTGTGTGTGTGTAAGTATATACTTATATACTTAAACGAGAATTTGTACACTAATTCAAATTTATTTGGGGTTTCCTGTAAACCACATGATGTCATGGTATATGTGTATGCTCAAATATTTGGTTTAATATCCTTTGGCAGCTTGCAGTAAAACCATTCAAGTCTCCTAGCCACCAACAAGCTCCTGACATAATTGTGGGAAAATATTTCACCACTGTTCTCAACAGAAATGGTAGAGTTTATTGTAATTGTTGGTTTAATGGAATAGAACCAACTTTTACACATAGTCCATAAATTTTAAATAGGGTTGAGGTTGGACTTATTTCAGACACTGTAATGCCAGCCTGAATTGTCCACTTCAAAACCTGATACAATGTGAGTTCTGTTGGTACACTCAACTTTGAGTGCAAGTTGATACATTTCGAGATGTATTAATACCACTACCAGGACTGGTAATACAAATACCGGTGCTGTATCTGAAAAAGCCCTTTAGGATGACGCTGCTAGTACCTTGCTTGGCAGCTGGCACATTTTTCTTAGGTTATAAACCTTTGTCTTGACTTGATCCTCTTGTCATTTTACCCAGTTAGCTTATTTTGTTTTCTTATATGACCATAAAACAGTTCTCTGGTAAACCTGTTCACATATGGTGAGATGAAGATGACCCTTTTTTATTGTTGATGCCCGACTCAGCCTAAACTGCTGTTAAACTTGCTTCGTTGGTGAAAGTAGCAATGGCACTCTACAGCTCAAGCCTCCCCAGCAACAGAAAATATATAATTTGTGCTTAACAGCTGAGTCAGTGTCAGAAAGCCAACCAATTTGAATGGCCTCTATATATCTGATAAGAGAGGTGAGATATCCAGTCAGAATTAAGGCAGAAGTTTGTCGATGCAGAAAATGTTAGGTTTCTCTACAACTTGCTCTGTGAGATTTTTTAGATGTTACTAGCACATATATATAAATTTTTGAGCCTATGTTTATATCTGAGGCTACCATTTTGACCCTGTGGGAATTAGATGAAATGTGCAATCAATTCAAACTTGAGCACCATTAACTTTTGCTTCACGATTCACTGAAGTCCCTGTTATATATTTATTCCACCCTGGAGAAAGAACTTTTGAGACGAGTCATTAAAAGCCTCAAATCAATATGACATTCGTACAAATGATACACTTTTGACCTCTATTATAGATGGCACTTTATATTGAATTGTCTTAGGTTGACAGAGTATTTAGACTGATTCTTTCCAAGTGGTCCCCAGTGTTATACCCAGCTGCTCTAAACAACAATCTGTGTGACAGACCTGACAAAACTATGTGAGGAATGGCACTGCAGAACGTCCTCCTGGCCTTTGGCTTAATAAAGGCAGAAGTTAAGCTATTGCATTTTGTTCAGCCACAAAGGAACCATGAAGAGAGATCGTTTCCAGCCCTGTAAACGCTTTATCTGTAGGATTCACTGATTCGATCTGAAGAACATTGGATGTTCTCGTACTTTCTGCCAACATCACTCAACAAACTGTCTGGCCCGTCATGATCTGCAAGAGCTGTCACTTTGATATCGTCAATGTGGAATGCTGAAGATGACCTGCGAAGAATTTGGGTTGTCAGTGCACAAAAGTATATCTGTCTAAGAAGAAGTCATTCTGCAAGTGGGATCATTAGCAAACTTTATGTTCAATTAATTTAATGAAAGCATATGAAAAAAAAATTATATTGGAAACAATGGTTAAAAAAATCTCTCAGCATGATTAGCTTCAAACTATCTGCCTCAATAGATAAATGATCAGCCTTAAGAGCTTTAATGCACTTACTCAGTAAAAACTGATGATTCAGTAAAAGCTGCACCATCTTGCATTTCATTACTGCTAAACACTAGATTTATTGCCTTCACATTTTGCACATCATATCACAATTTGCGAACTGCATTAACAAGAAGTGTCAAGACTGGATGGTAAACTGCATGCTCCCTGGGTCCCAAAATGAATGTGCTTGAGCGATAAGGGCCAGAGGAAGGGACAGAAGATACTGCACAATGCTGTGGCACGTCTCCAAGCACAAGCTCCCTCGCTGTGCCTGTGTTATATAATTCTGATGGGGCTGTTTGGCTTCTAACACTTCACCTACCATAAGTGTGAACGCCACTCTTGCTGTGTAAGACTGTCCTCTGACATATGTGCAGAAACAAATAAGCATGCCATACAAATGCTATCCAGTGTAAAAAATGTCCCAAAGCTGAATTTGATTTGGCATGTGGGAAATGTATGTCACACGGCCTGATTAATGCTGAATCACAATAATAAGGGGTACAAAACAGTGAAGAAGAAGCGTGCCAATGTCAAGCAGCCTCCACCCCATCACCCTCACAATGCTTCTGCTCTGTGGTACAGCTCTGTGCCATCTGTCAGTACTGGAAAGACACAGTGGCTTGCAGCAGGGGTTTTTCAAACCTGCCTTTCTGCCATCAGAGAAAGGCAGGTTTCTCTGATGGAGATTCTGCTGTGCATGAATCTCTCGGTCGTAAACAACCACTGGGCTAGAAAACGGCTTGAGTTGAGCCAAAGCCTCATTGACACCAATAAAAAAGCTCTCCTAGTAGTATTATTGACCCAGGAAATAATGAGAGGTTGGCCATACTTGGCTTGAAAAGGACCCAGTAAAGTTAAGAAAGCATGACACAAGTTCAGCATAATTAACTGCTGTTTTCCAAAGTGTCATTTAATTGTCTGGATAATCTGGGATTCTTTCAACAAGATGCTACATATGCTGTCTTAGAAAAATATTCATACTTTTTGAACTGTGCCACAAGTTATACTTTATATATTTAGTTTAGTACAATTTCATGAACTGAAGCAACACAAAATATTACTTAATTGCGAAGTGGAAATAAAATTATTCATAGTTTTCAATTTTTATTTTTTTTTACAAATAAACATTTGCTGCATGCACCTGTATTCAGTTGCTTTGTTTTCATACACTTCAGAGTTAACCCGATTAGAAAAATAGGCTAAAATCATGGAAACATTTAAAGTAGAACCTGGTTATGAAATCTATCTTATCTTCAGGCCTGCCAGGAACAATAGCAAAAATAGCCCCTCTGGAGGAGCTGCAGAGACCACAGCTCAGGTGAGATATTCTACAATAGAACACCTTGTAGTTCTCCAAAATGAATGCCTTTCACAAAAGAAAGCCATAATAAACCCCATTTGCCATTTGCCATTCGTCATGCGAGGGACCAGTGATCAAGTGGAAGAAGAAAATACTCTAGTCAAATAGAACCACAGTTATTATTGTTATTATTATTTGCCTTCATGCAAAACATAAATACAGTGGAAAACTATACCTTACCATGAACACACATTTGCCATAATGACAGAGTTGGCAGCATCATGCTGTGTGGCTGTTTTGATCAGTGGGGACAGAGAAGCTGGTCAGAGTTTATCGAATACAGACAGGTCTAAGTATGTCTCTATAAAAGATATAAGACTGTGTAACCTTCCAGCTGAACAATAAGCTCAAACAGACAACCAGAGGTACAATGGAACGGTTTCAGGAATACTGTCCAGCAGCTTTTAAATGCATCTCTGTTCCAACACATTTAAATCAAATGAGTGACTCTTTATTAGCCCTTTGCCTTCTTCTTCTGGTTTCTTTTGGCAGTTGGCATCAATCTGCCTTTTGCCTTGATGGCATGTTGAGGATTTAATTCATTTGATCCAGGTGTGTTGGAACAAGGATGGATCTAAGGTGAAGGTCGGTAGCTCTACAGAACTGGAGATGAACATTCCTTATTAAATCAAAGCATAGTCATACCCTAGAATGGCCCAACCAAATTCAATGCAATGCACTGTGAACAAAATGATCTTCACAATGTTGCTTTATTAGTTATCGATGGGTTCTTATCACCTCTTGTTATTTAGAATCCATATTGAAAGCTAAAAAAGTGCATGCTCAACTGGAACCAGCTGTGTGGCTCTTTTTCTTAAAATATGAAAGTCATTGTCTTCTTGTTTGTATTGTGAATCATACTGATAAAGGTCGAAAAATCATTTCCTCTTTCAGCAAGATTAAAAATAAAAAAACATGCCTCTCTCGTCCCTGCAAGCTTATCTCTGCTGGCCCTTAGTCCTAATAAATGTGTGTGGTGTTCATAGATCAAGTGCGTGTCTCCCTAACCAGATACATAATGATTAAAACAATGTATGATTAAAATAAATCTTGCTCAGTTCATCTCCAGAGCACTTAATAAAATAAACCCATCTTGTCCAAGTCACGAGGGACGTGCCTCAGCTGTGTCATTTCACCCTTGGTCAAAAATGAGCAAAAGAAACTGAGAGCAAAGGAAAGAAAGTAAAAAAAAAGAAACGCTCAAGCTGAAATATTGAAATTGCTGCTGGCATCTCTTCAGGGTCACACACCATCTGTGACAGCAGCCTCCCAAGGTCTTTGATCTTGACCGAGAGGGTGGACAAAAGTGGTTCTGAAGCAGCTTGAGATCTAAACTGTAGAAGTTGTTAACTGTTATCTTGTGAGAGATGGTAACAACTTTAGCCCTTCCTTCTCCCATATTGGCCACATTTCCGATTCAGCAACATATGCTGTACAACTTTCTGCATGTTAACTACCCTGATAAGTAACACTTTTGGGGTTAACTATGTTATGGTAGGATTTTACACTACAAAGGTATATATTCTGGGAAGAATATTGAAACAAAGCCACCTTAATGCCACGGCAATCTTCAGCTTGGTGATGGGATTAATATATATAATCTACCTTAGGATATGTAAAGTTTAGTCGTATAACACATGCAAGCAAGAGGAATATTCCAATTGCTTTGCACCACAAAACTATAGTAATCAATTATTAAACATACAATAAAGATTAGATTTTTTCAAATGACATAATCAAAATCATAAAGAACTGTCATCAAATATATGCCAAATCAATGTTCTGGTTATTATTAATCAAAAAGAACTCCGAAGAGATGGGCTTTTAGCCTTGATTTAAATCTTGCAGTTTTCTGGAAGCTGGTTTCAGTTTAGTTTTTTAGGCTTTAAAACTTTAAGTTTTAAAGTTGTGTTCTGACTCTGGGGGCGCAGAGTAGACTTGAACCAAAAGACCCCAGTGGTCCGGAAGGTTGATACAACAACTGATCCTTAATGTATTTTGGTATGGATCCATTCAGTGATTTATAAACTAACAAAAGTATTATAAAGATTTTTCCCTGACCTAAAGGGAGCCAATGTAAAGATTTTAGAACTGGGGTGATGTGCTCTATTTTCAAAGAAAGTAGCAAGCATACAGTAAATCTATTTTATATGCTTTCCATGAACCCAAACTTCTTATCTATGCTTTCAGTGGGCACCATTTGACAACCACACAAGGTCTTTTCTCCATGCACAATGCTTTAAGCTTATCTTTATATGACAGATACTATCAAGAAAATACTATCAAGGCACTGAACACAGTCACCACTTTGCTTAAAAGGCAATAATATCCACAGATCAGCTTCAACAACAAATGGCAAGTGACTTGAATATCACTGATCTTCCATCAACAAGGCAATTTGCATGTGAAACATACTCCAGCAGTCACCGATGCCAAACCACAAGGACTACTAAAGAACAAGTCCCTAGCAAAGCAAACAGCCCACAGCAATGAAATGGCCTCCACATTTTTACAGTACAGATTCAGCATTCCTGTCCCTTGAGTCAGTTGTGTTATTAGTAGGACAAAGAGGATTTTAAAGGTGATTCTAATATTATGGCTGATCTATTTAAGATACCTGTACTGCGCATTCAGCTTTATCCTTAAATCTAACCCACTACATAGCACATGACTTACATATTGAAGTCTTTGTGTTTTTGTGTCAGCCGGACTAATAATAGACAAGCTCTTGCATAACTCAAAAATAATTAACTCCTTCTTCATGTGGGAAGAGACTTATATTTATTGAATAATTACATGTGCAGATCAGACAACCACTCGTGTCCACACAAAGATAGATTAGTCTATTCGATGTAACTTTTTTTCTACTGTAACCTTTACACAGCTTTGATAACGATGAACAAGTCATTTCATTAAGCAGTCAAAGCCAAACAGGAAAGGTGACCACTTATTTTTCCTCTTAGTTTAAGTTGCCATCTAGTGATTAACATGGGTATTGCCAAAACATTTTTTTAAGCTACGTGCAAACAAAAAATTGAAGTACAATTTGTACAAATATATAGTTGTGCATGAACATAAATTATTACTTCGAAAACAATTACAAATTCGTAATTTTAAATGGCTGCTGTAAGCAGGTGATTCACTGATTTATTGCCAAGCTTGGTATTTCGATGTAATTTACCATCTACAAGCTGTGGAAAACCTATAAACTCAACACTAGAAAACATGTCTGTGTCTATTGAAAGGCATGCATAATAACTAAACAAATGTTCAGTCTTAACATCATTATTCTAAGGTTGATTTGTTTTGTTTGTTTTTTACATATTTTATATGGCTTATAAATTACTGATTAGGTATGCAAACCATGAAGCAACATTGTAATACATGAATAAAATTAAAAGTAGAAAAACAAAACCTTTCGTGTTAAGTCGTTTCTTTTAATGATGATCTGTTCTTTGTGAATGTTGTATTTACGTGTTTTCGGAAATATTACACTCACAGTGTTTTGGGCCATGCTGGTTACAGAATGTGTAGGCTTCATTCACGACCTTAAATTATATTTTCAACAATATTCCTTATACAATTACACAGGTTGTTTGTCTTGTAAAAATGCAGCAACAATGATGTTGTTTTTTCGAGCTACAAGAAGTGCAATGTGAGTTTTACGAGTTGCTATAGGACACGTGAAGGCATCAGTAGAGGGAGGCGTTGACTCAAGCTAACCGCTGCTACCGCCGCATGAACCTTCCGTGATCTCTGTACACCGTTACTGAGCCAAAAGGCACAGAAATGTCGGGGAAGAGTTTTCGTGTCAGCGACGGGGACTGGATTTGTCCCGATAAAAAGTAAGGCTGACGATTAAAAACCGCTTTAGAGACTTACTTTTATCAGGAAGTATGAATTGGTTTAGCAGCGTGGCGCGGGCCTTCTAGCATGTAGCTCATGCTAACGCTGGAAAATTAAACAAAATTGTTACTCATTGCTTCTATCGTGATAACTTTGAACATTGTAGGCTCAGTAAATCAGCTGAATGTTCAACTTGGGAGGTTTTATTTGTAAATGTTGCTGATCGGGATATCAAATTAGCATATTAGCTCTTAGCTTGCGTGGGTAGAAAGGTATTCGTGCACTGTTGTATGCGATGTTTACATTATTATCGGATATCAACAGTTTTCATGCTTACTCAGGAGTATCATGTTTCCAGTAAGCTCAGTTTAAATATGACAGACGGGTGCAGATGTCAGAGCTAGACCTTTTGGCCCAGTGTTTCTAAACTAAGACTGCTAGCTTAGCCTGCATGAAGACATGAATGATCCTGTCCTGTTGCTTGGCGTGCACATGCATGGATTATGTATTTCTTTTCTTTTTTTTTTTTCTTTCCCAGATGTGGTAACGTGAACTTCGCTAGAAGAACGAGTTGCAACAGATGTGGCAGAGGTGAAGTTTTACTCTGCTGCAACAGTTAATGTATTTCGTTTTTGTTTAAGAAGTGCATTTTAATAAAGCTGATGTTTGGTGTCAACAGAGAAAACCACAGAGGCAAAGATGATGAAAGCAGGAGGAACAGAAATTGGCAAAACTCTGGCTGAGAAGAGCAGAGGCCTCTTCAGTGCAAATGATTGGCAGTGTAAAACGTATGAGCATAACATGAACATTTTTGTGTTATAAATGTGCTTCTACATTCATTGCTGAATAAAATCTTTTCTTTTCTCCTTTGCTTAAAGATGTGGCAATGTGAACTGGGCTAGACGATCAGAGTGCAACATGTGCAACACTCCTAAGTACGCCAAGCTGGAAGAAAGAACAGGTTCTGCTGGAATTTATAGAAATTTGTCCTTAGTTTTATAAAGTCTATTGCAGAAATATTCAGCTTTGACACTTTGTCACAGTACAACAACAGGAATTAAGTCTCTATTGAGATCTCAATCTTTATTGAGATTTAAAGTGATAGGATGCAAAATAGTTCATAATGTTGAAATGGAAGAAAAGAGATACATAGTTTTCAAATCTTTATTTTTACTAATAAAATGTTAAAAGAAATGCATGCATGTGTGTCACACTCCCCTGTATCACTACTTAGTGGAGTTGCATTTTGCCTTAATTATAGCTGCAGCTTTTTTGTTACAGCTTTGTGCATCTAGAAATTGAAATTTTAACACGTTCTTCTTTGTATTTTAAGTAGAGTGCCATCTCGGTGCAGATGTGAACAGCAAATCCTGTCACAAACATAGGAAAACATTTATCTGTTTCCTTTTACACATTTATATATATTTAGCTGGTTTGTCACAGAAAATCCAAATGCTTGCATTCAATAATATGGTTGTATTGTGACAAAATGTGAAAAAAAAATCTGTCCCTCTGAATATTTTTGCAAGGTCTTTTTGTTGTTGAGTAACATTCATTTACACATCCTGGTTAATTTAATGGCAGGTTATGGTGGAGGGTTCAATGAAAGGGAAAATGTGGAATACATCGAACGGGAGGAATCTGATGGTGAATATGATGAGGTGAGTACTGGCTTCAGCCTGGATATTAGCATGTTGATTTTGTTTAATACGTTATAATCCTTTAACAGCCTAATATAAAAAAAAAATATTGCTGGGGTATATATATATATATATATATATATATATATATTTTTTTTTTTTCTTTTTTTTTTTCATTTTCCTGCAGTTTGGTAGAAAAAAGAAAAAATACCGTGGGAAGAGCAACAGCTCAAGTTCAGCAAAAGAAAGTGAAAAGAAAGAAGTGCCAAAAGATGAAGATGAGGAAGAAGAAGAGGAGGAGGAGGATGGTGACCTGTCAAAATACAAACTAGATGTAAGATTAGTGATTATGTATTCTAATAACTTTTATAGTGAGCGATTGGCAGTTCTGATGAAAGACATTTATGTACAGGATGATGAGGACGATGAAGATGGGGATCTGTCAAAGTATGATCTCAATGCCAGTGATGAGGATGAAAAGCCAGCCAAGAAGAGCGGCAGCCGCTCCGGTTCCTCGCGCTCTACCTCACGCTCTTCTAGCTCCACCTCTCGGTCGAGGTCCAGGTAAAAGGGTACAGGTCAAGGGTAACCCCAGGCAAAATGTCAGTATCAGCTCAATCTTCCTTTTGATTTAATGATCAGTATTGGAACATTTCTTAGAATGCCAATATGTTGTTTCCCCCTTTTCTCTCATCCCCTTCCCATCGGCAACAAAATGCCTGATGTTCATAGCCAGCTGTCTTTGTTGTTGTTTCTAAATGCTTGGGACTTTGAGAACAAAAATGCAGACTGGCTTTTAGAAGTTCGTGGCTTTCTATAGATTTATCTGCATCATTTATGTGAAATTATTATTCATGGGGACTCTGTTTTTCTGTTTTGAGGGCTATTATTTTTCTTGAGAGTTTTTGAAATGAGATTAAGTCACATTAAACTTTGAAGTGTAACTGTGTTCTGTATTTAAAAAATATTGGAAAGGTTTTGTTGTTTTGTCTGTCTTTCAGGTCCCGTTCTAGAAGTACTTCCAGTTCCAGATCTGGATCTCGTTCGAGATCTCACTCCAGGTGAATGAGGTGACATGCACTCTCTCCCTTTAGAGAGAGAGCGTATGTGTGGGGCAGAATGTCCCCTCATAGTCTTACTCCTAGACACATTTTGTAGAAGATTTTATTTCAACTGATGAAGACTGTAATTTATATATATGGTGTTTGGTTTTATGGATTTTTATGACTCCTGTGGCCCAGATGTCCACGTCAACATGTGGGGTATTTATCACACCGCTCTCAAAAGTGATGCCTACTTGACTCAAAAGACTAATATTAAGAGGGTAAATTTGCCCTGAATGTAAGGCTACCTCAGGAAAATGTTATCAGTGAGTAATAAGGCATCTTTGGTCAAATATCAACAGCATTGTTAATTTTTAAGCACTTTGCCTTGCAAAAGTATTTATACCTCCTAAACTTTACCACAGTTTCTCATGTTACAAAACTAAATGTATTTTGTTGGCATTTTGGGAGATGAAAATCTCTAAAGTATAGTGTTCTAGACAAAAAAAAATCCAGTGCAAACAATTCCCTTTTTAAACCTGTGAAATTAGTCATTTTAGTTCACCTGTCTGTGATTTAATCAAACATAGCAAGACACTATTATCCACCTGAACTGACCAATTAGATAAGAGGCTGATGAGTCCATGGCGACTGTGGTGGAGCTGCAGAAATCCACAGCTGTTTAAGAATATGTTGACATGACAGCTATAGGTTGTAAACTCCACAAATTGTTTTTTATTCAAAAGCAATAAGAAGAATATTTATTTAAAGAACATCACAAGAAATTCCATGTGGAGTTTGAATTTTCTGGCCTATATTCAAAACATGGTTTGTCAAAAAAGTGTAAAACTTTAGTGAGAACATGTGGCGGTAGCTTGATGCTGTGGGTTAGCTATTCTCAGGCAAGGAATAAGAACCCTTACTTTGGGTTGGTCTGTCATATAAAATTCCATTAAAACACACTGAGGTCTGTGGTTGTAGCACAACAAAATGTGAACAAGGGGGATAAATACTCCTGTAAAGCACCAGATGTGCTCTTGAAGCAGAGAAGTCTGATAAATACTCACACCTGAGGGAACCGGTTTTGGTTTTACTGACCTCAGTGCTTGGTGTATTCCTCCAAAAGATCGAGCTCCAGGTCTGGGAAGGGCTCCTCTCCCCAGAAGAGGTCCCGCTCACCGTCCTCCTCACCAGAGAGGAGACAGAAGCGAAGTCGCTCCAGGTCTTCATCTGGAGGAAGAAAACGAAGACGCTCTAGATCACATTCGTCCGAAAGGTTTGGGTTTCTGTGGAATACCACAATGGCACTGATTATAATTAGACCTCTGTTGGATCGCTTACGGGAGATCAGATTTACAAACTTATGCTCACATTTTGCCATTGTGTAATGTTTTTCATAACACCTGTTTACCTTGCTTCATGTATACATGATGCGCCCATGGCTGACTCTGCTGACCTTGTCGTTCTTCCCACGATGTTTGTGATTTCAGGCGCAGCGGCCATTCGTCTGGATCGTCTCTCTCTGGCTCCAGTTCTAAAAAGAAATAACTTTCTTACAGCCTCATAAACCAGTAAAGTTTAGTGGAAGTGCATGTCGTGTTGCAAACACAACCACCATACACCTTCAATATGCTCTTCATTGTTATAACCTCTCAAAAGTCTTACTTCTAAGCATCAAGAAAAACAGGCAACATAAAATCACCCTGTCATTACGTATGTACTCCCTTTTTTAAAACAACACATATCTGGAGTGTTTGTAACTATTGATGTCCAATAAAAAAAAATGTTTAGTCCTAATGAAAAAAAAAATTAAGTGTAAAGGGTGTACTCCCTTTTAAAATCAATTTTGACTAAAATATTTGAGAGCATTTGGCTCTGGTCATGTGTGGAAGAACTGGAGCAAATTTTGTTTTTCTTTTCATATTCTCAACCATCAGTTCAGAGTAGCTGAAATGTAGCTATAATTTGGATGGGGTTTTTTTGGGTGGGGAGGTTGTTTCAAGGTAAGTATACTTTTTGATATTGTCTTAATTAAATAAATTTTACATTCTTGGGTTAGGGTTGAGGTTTAACTGTACTTATTTCTCCCTTCACAATTATTTTGGCTTTGTTCAAAATGATTCCCCTGCTTTTGCCACTTGGGGAAAAGACTTCTTAATTTTCTGCTCCAGTTCAGTGTAGCGCAAACTGCTAAAAGTTGTGATTAAAATGTGACATCAGTCTTTTTAGGAGTAAAATGACTAAAATGTACACATGTAAATAAAAACTTGTCAACCTTGAATCTTGATAATAGTATTTATTTAATGACATTTTACTCTGTGTTTTGTGAAAAATATTTAAAAAAAAACATTAGGTTTTAATTGAATATATGGTTAACCCTGGAAATTTTATATTAGTGTTGCAAGTCAGTATATTGCCTTATAACCAATTACACAATGATGAATTGGGCCAAAAGGTTTTGCTAGGTTCTGTGGACAAAATGTATTAATGTAGCAGACTTTGTAAAGTTTAAACATTTGTTGTAGCAAACCTCATATTGAAGATATGGTAGACTTGTTTACTCCAGCTCTCCTGATCTAAATGATTGCATTAGCTTTTAAGCAAACCACCATGTTCTGTGGAAATTAACAATGTAGCAACAAAGACTTTCCAGAAAGTGCCCTTAAGAACCAAGGAGTCGAATCACTGCTCAAACAGACACGTTCACAACTGGATTTATATTAATTTATTTTTCAAAATGGTATCTATTTTAATATGGTTTCTTTTGCTAGGAACAGGAATCAGATACTCTTTTAAAGCCATCCTTGTCCTCATATCAGTTTTATGTGCAATATATATTCAGCATGTGAATAGATGAACGAATGTGAAACTTTTGGGTTCAGGCCATTTACCATATATTGAACGTTTTAAAAATTAGATTTAAAATTGTATGTTCAATAAAAATACAGTTATTTCATGGTAGCTACTCTTGCAGATCCCAGTGTGACCAACAGGTGGCAGGTTTTCTCTGAGTTAAAAGGGATAGCTGCTCACTGAGACAACTGATTAAAAGTTAAGGGTCGGGGGGGTTGTGATGCGTACAAGTAAAAAAAAAAAGATCAGTTCACTGTTGTTTTTTTTAAAGTTCTTACGGTTGATGAACTCAAATTTTGATTTCTCAAAATCGGAATTATACGAAACACCAATAAAAATTAACTTATGTGCAGACGTCTTGTCTATGATCATGTGGAAGACTGCATGCTTAATGGTGAAGCAGGCAGTGAGTAATTCTAGATGAGTTGGCTGGTTATAGGAAAGTTGATTGAAAAAAGAAAATGGATAACAATCCTGAGATTTGTGAAACAATGGTCACTACAGACTACAGGAAGATATTTGCAAGGCGTGGACAGAGTCTGCAGTGGTTCCGTTCTGGGTGTGAGCTACAACTACTCCGTTCTTTGTGCTAAGCCACTCTTGAATCAAGAGACATTTTCAAAAGGATCTTGGGCCAAGCAGAAAAACCGAATGGTACAAAATCCTGTTTTCAGATTAGTGTAAATTGTGCAAATTCCTCGGGAAATTAGTCTAGAGGAAGAGAGAAAAGTGAGATCACAAACTGCTCCAGGGTGAAGCTTTAGTCAGTGATGCTTTTGGGAGATCTCTTGGTCATCTGAATCTACTTGGAGCACTTAAGCCTAGATTGTTTAACACTTCAACAAACCCACAGGCGGATCAACTCCATGCCACGTTGCAATGATGCTTTGGTTCATGCAAAATGAGCTCCCACTAAGTAATGAGTTCTTGCAGTTCAGATATGATTTTAGAAGGATGACTTTTCTGTTACTTTCTAATCCAATTTTCTAAGAAACTTTTTTTTGTTAGATTTTTATTAGCTGTGAGCAATGATCATCAAACGACAGAAGTTAGATCTGGAAATTTCATGTGTAGTAAAGATATTGTTTGAAATATGTGAAACAAATGAACAATTTTGTTGACATAATATGTTGAAATACATCTTGTTTTGATATAAACAATGAGGAAAGTTGCGAAAGTAATGGATAATATATATATATATATATATATATATTAATTCTCTAATTGCCTTAGAATAGAGATGAATGTGAGCCTGTAATAATTTATTATGCATAGCAAAAAATATATTACCTAAAATGTGCCTTTTTCTTACTGCACTCTGATGATTGATTCATGCTGAAGAAGATTTTCAAATTGTTCTCATCCTTGGAGCCTATACTTGCAAGGTTAAATAACGCAAGAAAGGCATAGCCAGAACTTAAAGAACTGGCAGAGCTACGTTAAAGGAGCTCTGCCAGTAAAAATTCATTCATTTTTACTGGAAGCGTCAGCTCCCTGCTCGCCCATGACGATAAATAGTCCCGCCTACGGCGCGTAAAGCCATGATGCGCCTTTACGCACTGTCCTCTCTCAGAGAAGCGGGGAGCTCAAGAAGATGCTGGGCGTATTCAGGCGAGATACTCGCAGCATTTAAGATTATTGTCCCCACAAGAATTTCCGTGGACACCCCAGAAGCTGCAAAAATGACTGCTAAAGACACAGGGTGCATCAACGCTTCCATCCAAGTTTGCGAAAACAAGACGAATGCCGGTGGGAATGTATCTGTTGGATTTCCAATATCCATGATGGTCACTGGTGTAGTTGGCAACTCTTTGGCTCTCATTCTGGTGTACATATCATACAGAAAAAAGGAAAACAGAAGAAAAAAGTCTTTCTTACTTTTCATCGGATCTTTGGCTTTGACAGATCTGTTCGGACAACTTTTGACGAGTCCAGTTGTTATATCAGTCTACCTGGCTGATCTGAACTGGTGCGCAATTGACAATACTGGGAAGCTGTGCAAATACTTCGGTGTTTGTATGACAACTTTCGGGCTGTGTTCTCTCTTTTTGGCCAGCGCTATGGCTTTAGAAAGGGCCATGGCGATAACAAACCCCCATTGGTACTCTAATCACATGAAGACAAGCATGACAAAGCTGACACTGGCTGCCATATGGTGTCTTGGGTTTCTCTTTTCTCTGCTGCCTATTGCGGGGATCGGGGAGTACACGAACCAGTGGCCGGGCACCTGGTGCTTCATCAGCACGGGGAAGAGTGAGGCTCCTGGCAATGTGTTTTTCGCCATCACTTTCGCTGTTCTTGGGATTTTCTCGCTACTTGTGACACTATCCTGCAATGTGATGACTATCCGAGGTTTGATCATCCGGTGTAAAACAAAAACTGGTGCATCCCAGTCTTCAAAGCAGTGGGAGCGTCTCACCACGGAGACTGTCATTCAGCTCTTAGGAATCATGTGCGTCCTGATTATTTGCTGGTCTCCTCTGCTGGTAGGTTTTATTTCAGGCTACTGCTGCCTTCCCTTTAACAACCTTTTTTTAAAAAAAACAACAAAAAAAAACAACTCTGTTATTTAGTAAAGTCCCTTGATGCGCAGTTAAATTAACCAAAGATTTTCGGTTGACTCTTTTTATGTGATGGAGGGCCTTTTAGGAACAGATTAAGAGCTTTGCGTCTCTGGAGATGCTCAGATTTCTCTGCAGGTCAGCTAAAGGAGCAAAAGCAAACTTGTGACTCCAACACATAAACCACAAAGCCTTCTAAAAGTATTAATATCCTTTGGACTTGTTCACATTTTATCAACAACAAAAATGCATTTTATCAGGATCTTCTGTTAAAGATGAACAAACTGCTGCATATGTGAAATTGCTAGCAAATTAAAATCTGAGATGTATTGCCTGTGTATATTTGGCTTCTTTTAGTCTGATGCCTCTAAATCCATTTACCTCCACTAGTGCTCCTAATAACAGGCCTAAATAAAGCCTACAGTTGATATAATTTAATCTGAATATAAATGCAGCTGATCTGTGAAGGCCTGAGAGGAGTTGTAGGGAATAGTCAGCATTGCAAAGACCAATAAACACAGTAGACAGTTCAGGGAGGAAGTTGCAGAGATGTTTAAAGCTGAGTTACCTTTGAATATCTCATTGAGCAACATAACTTAATGCAATTTAAGTCAAAATTACAGACTATGGCACAACTGCTAAGCTACAGAGATATTGCCATCCACCTAAATTATCAAGTAGAGTAAGGAGTGATTTATTAATCAGAAAAAAACAACCAAAAGGCCTATTGTAACTCTGGAGGAGCTGCAGAGAGAAACTCCAGCAGAGGTTCATGTTTCTGAAGAACAGACTTTAAATAAAAAGTTTGTTGGCAGTGGTTATCTCTAAAGCCCTGTTATTTATATTAGAACAAGCTTAATAACTTGTCCTACATTATTAAGCTTTGTAAAAAGCTTAATAATGTTTTAAAATGAATCAGACGTGACTTGAAAACTGAAGCTCAACTGATGTAAGCTATTTTGCAAAGACCATGTAAACATGGTAGAGACACAGGTTTCCAGTTGTGAAAGGGAAAACTGGGTTTATAAAGTTTTGACTCGGGATGGCTGAATACATATGCACAGCACACTTTTCAAATCTTTATTTGCGAGAAAATAAGGAAATCGTGTCGTATTTCCGTTCCGTTTTATAATTCTGCACCATTTTGTGCTTGTAACATGACAATGTGAAAGGGGTGCAGTTACTTTTGCAACTCACTGTGTGCTCTTTGTTTCACTTATCTGTCCAGTCGAACATCTTACACTTAGTTTTTTGTTGTTTCTGTTATTACTGGCTCAGGGTCATTACAAAAACTGGAGACCAAAGTGGGTCAAAGGAACCAAAGGAATATTTATAAAACACACACAATAGTTACAAAAACTTTAATGGAATGTGAAAGTTAGAATCAGTGGAGTAATGCAGATGCTTGTATATGTTATGGATATGCATGTGCAAGTGTTGGAATCCGAAAGTAAAGAGAAACTCAAATGTTTATGAGGAGCAGATGAAGGTCTGTTAGCAGAGAACAATGTTGCACCACTCGTGCCAGGAGGAGTGGAGAGAAAGAGAGATTTTAAAGAGGAAACTGGCAGCCTTTTGTACTGTGGGGTCTATCACATTGACCTGCGCAGGGAAGAAACACAAGGGGCAGGCACAACACAAAACACATAACTCAGACCACAAAGCCTACGGTCATTACGGTTTCCAATTATAAAGTCAAACATCTCCATTCCATGATTTAGAAAACGATATATCTGTTTGGATTCATTTCAGATGCTACCACCATGTTTTGTATAGCGGGGTAATCCACTTAAAATTCCTGTGAGAGGGTCTGGCCACCGGGCTATGAGGTCATGCATTGTCAACCACACCAGGGATATTAATAAAAGCCAAAGCACTTAGCAGAAAAACTGAATTCACAGACTGTAAGAGTTGCAAGCCTTTCTTTTGTTAGGTATCAATTGGAAAGCGGTCAAATTAGACATTACATGCATGATTTCCTTCCAAAATATGTTTTTTGAAGGTCATGTTTGCCCAAACAATCCCTCTCCCCCTTCATAGCTTCTAGATACTAAAATATGTTCCAATGTTTCTCCTCAGTTATTGCTGCTGAGGATGATCTACAGCCAAGTATCCTCCCAAGAATGTAAGTCAACAAACACAACATCCATTTCCATCCAGAGTAAAGTTTCAAATCTCGACTGTGACTTCTTTCTGACCGCAATACGTTTGGCTTCCCTCAACCAAATCCTGGACCCGTGGGTCTACCTGCTCCTGAGAGAGATCCTCCTGCGAAAGTTCTGCATCATGGCTAATGCCGTCTCCAACTGCTCCGTAGAACATCAGAAGGAGAGCCAGACAGCACTGGACGCTCTCAACAAACAGAATCAACATGGCAACATTTGTAAAGCAACAAGTAACTAAATCAGTGTTTGGCAATAATTACCATCCTATGACCTGTTGGTCAAAATGCTTTCAGAACTAAAGAAATAAAAAAGGAAAGCAAATAAGTGCATAACCTTCCACACAAGGACTGTGCAGTGGGATGCAGCTGAGCCTCCTGTACAGGTACAGGGATCTGTTTTGTTTAAAACACATTTCATTGAAGGGTACTGAACCAGCATGTGAATGCATGACTCTGCCATCCCTTAAATCTGGCTGCTGTGCGGCCGTCAGAACTTTCTTGTGACCAAGGTTAATATAAACTTTTGATAGATGCAACATCTGCATGAGGGTTACTTCTGACTGATAACTCATTTGAGGCAATGGGTTGATTGTAAGATGATCTAATGTAAGCTTTGTTGAATGAAGAAGACAATGAGAAAAGTGCTGAAAATATGTTGTAAATAACTTTGCTTTCTCTTCTGTGATGCAGGTCATTTTGCTTAAGAAGCAATCATATTTAAAGAAAATATATGTCCTAAACTGGAGCCTATGGTTGAAAATACTGTTATTTATTAGTGCCTGTAAGATTTTGTCCTAATGAAGTTATCTGTCTGGTTCCACTTGTTGCAAATTTATACCTTCCTGCACATCGCGCTTCTTGACTACCAGCCAGGACTAATAAATGTGAAGCTTTGTTGGCAGGTCTCATCCTGAACATTAAATACATTGCACATGTAGACCTTCTTTTGCAGTATTTGTTTCAAAGCCCAAGAAACTGATAATAAAGTGTCAAGGAGTTATGGAATGGAGTCTATACTTGCGGTGACTGACATTATGAGGTCATGGCACAAAACTACTTGTTAGGAAACTGCACACTCTTGTTGCAGAGTGTGCAGTATTTTCACCAGCCAGTTAATAACATGTTATGGTTTTATATAACATACGTCAAAGATGGTGCACTGTATACAGCCCGTTTAAAGCTGACCATCACTTGAAATTATATTCATCATATTTAAATTGTTTTATGTGTATGGATTTTTAATTAATCCATATACATATGCCTGCAGTGGATAGTGTCTGAAGTGCAAATGTAAGTTTGTACTGGAGGGTAAAGCTAACAGCTTGGTCAAAGAGGGCCTACATAAAAGGAGCTTAAAACTTAAAACCTCCTAAAACAAGTTCCATCTCAACAGCATCATAGCAGATGTTGTTTTTTGTTTTTTATATACCTTTTAACATTGATAACACACGGAACAATGATTGTTTACCCTGAAAAAGGAGGTTGGAGGTTGTGCACCAGCTGTGACCTTCCTGTTTTACTGAAATTAGAATAAGTAAAGCATTTATACACTTAATTATTGTGGTGCCAAAGGCAGAAATACCAAAGTGCTATATGTGATTCTGTGTGGCATTGGTCTCATTTTGTTGTGGGAATTCTATGTAGACATTGAATGAAAGCACTAGCCTGGTAAGAAACCAGCCTCTTGTTCTTCGCTTTGCTTCGTACAGATGGTCAGGGTTCTTGGCTGTTGACAAATTGCTTGCTTGAACTCTGTTGGGGGTTTTAATTTAATCCAGTGGCAAAGCTTTAGCCATGATGTATGTAATGTGCCAGTTTGATGTTACAAAGTTAACCAGAAATTGCATTCTCTGTAAACAACTATCCTCCACTTAGAAGAGAGACACAGTTGAGGATGGTTATATCTTGTTAACAGTCGACTGAGTGGCTTCGTTCACTTCCTCCACAGCCATTGGTTAAGCTATAGGCAGAGTAGAATACTATAACAGTGCAGAAACATCTCCTTCTGTTCACTGATTGGTCTGGTTTAAATTTTATTGGAGGAATCCAATAAAATGAGAAAAAGCCCCACTATGGACTAAACTTATTGAGAGCCCTGGAGGACATAAAAAGCCACAGGTTGTAGAGCCCTGAACTAGCTGTTAGCTTCAGTATTAATCAGCAAATCTGAATTTCGCAAAACTTATTCATTTCTCTACTGCAGGTAACATATTTACATCTAAGACAATTACCTTTCAACAGTACCTTACTTAAAATCCTGAACTGTCTAATTAGTTTTAATATTATAGGCAACATTATTATACAAAGGCCTTTCTCATCTGAGGTTTGGCATATTGTTTTGTAGTTTTGACTGAAAATGAGGAAATTGGTTTGTATATTCATATTACCAATGCTTTCATTGTTTCTATGTATTTCGTGTTGTACTTGACAGTCTTATTAGGACTTTAAAGTGAATATCAACTGACAAATCAAAAAACCATGAAAAGAAGCAGAAATGATACTGTGAAATGTGGTGGTTACATTGTTGTTCATGTTCATACAGTATAGCTACTCATTTGTTAGGATGTTTGGGGTGTACCGTAGTGTACTCTACTTTCTCTCAAAGTCAGCAGAATTTACTCTGTTTAATCCCTGTGCTCCTGCTAAACAGAGTTATTTATTCACAGCTTTTACACACAAAGTGCAGTTTGTCAAGAGGGCTCAGATAGAATCGATGTACCTTATAATGAGGTGGCTTGATCTCTGTCCCAACTCTCTAAACGTCAGTATGAAAAAAAATGAAGGGTAGCTGTTGGTATTGCAAAATGTGCCTATATTTTAACACCTGTGTTGTTCTGATATTTGATATTATATTTCTAGAGTGGCATCATTTTGACACATATAATTTCTTTATGTGTGGAAAAAGTGAGATTGACAGAAGACATGTCACGTTCCTGTCTCTAGCAGTTAACCCACCTCTCTGTCTCCTCTGCATGTCAACCAATCAGATTAGGCTAATGTGCACCATCATCCGTGTCTGGTTTTGCCTTTGCCTTTTAACTGTGAGAAGACACACAAGCTCAGTGATAATGACCCTATCGGAAATTGTTATCTCTGAAAGCGATGTGAAAGATGAGGATTTTTTTTTTCCTGTTTCCAAGAAACTGTTTATTTGCTTTGAGAGACAGAGCCAGACTGGGCTTATCTTGTGGTAGTTGTAAACACTGTTTGCTGAAACCTGTTAGATGAGAGAAAAAAATCTGAGGTTAAGAGAAAGCAAAAAATTTTACACCATGATTACTATAGATTTCATTGTATTATGTAAATGTGGTTTTGAAAGAATAATGTCTTCCTCAACAATTACTCAGTTTCACTACATATAAATGGAGTCGCTTTGGTGTAAGTGGTTTTCACCTGAATTAATATTGAAACTAATTGAGCGTGTGGCGTCGCTGTGCATTAGCAACATTTATCCTGAGCAAATTTTTACCTGCAGCAGTTAACATGAATGCAAAAGGGCAGCTCTGTACTTTGATGTTTTACATTTAAAAGAATGAATATTAATAATGTTTCAGGATACAACCTAATCACATTACACTTGAAGCTATAATATTTATTATCTTCAGTCATACCAAAGCTTCTTGATAAAATGAATTAAAATAAGGAATATGCCCTTAAAGCACACTGGACCAGCATCCTACTGTAGAAGGGAAAGTGTGAGGATTGTAATTAATTTGACCAGATGGATGTAGTAAGATGCAATGCAATATGTACTGAGACCATTTTCTGTTGTACTGCAACACAGTTTTGGTCATGAATTATGTATGAATATTTGATCCAAGGTCTACCCGAGGGTATTATGGGATGAGAATATCAAGAAATCCTCTTTATGGACCCACACAGCTCAGAGATAATGTTTGGCCTTACTTAGAGATTTACCAGAAATGTACTTACTATATGTTTATAAATTATTCTGTCTCACTATGACCCATTTCCCTTATGTTTCAATACTGTAGGAAAACTTAATTCCATGGGAAAATTATGCTTAAACGTATACTTAGTTTACATTATGTACATACACAATTTGATCTATAAGCAAGGCAGGCTGCCACAAGTGTTTTGGACATGTAAAAATATCCCCCTGTATGTGTGTCACCTCTTGTACATATCATGTACATGTGTACCACTGCTGCAGAACTGCTACAGCTGTGACTCAGAAACAGCCTAATAATATTAGTAGATCTCAGACAATGCTATGTTGTCTTCACAGAAGAAGATATACTCATCTCGGCATACTTCACACTTGAAACCGAAAGGAAATGTTTCAGATTATTTAAGTTAATGTTTATCTGACCAATTAGGGACATTCACGGAGCATTAAAGTTCTCTTCGTAAGTGAGTCGTTGATCCTTAAATGTGTACAAAAAGCAAAAAAGTCAAATCAAAGCAAAAGTAATGTTCCTGCTTACGATGCAACTCCGCAGTGAAATCTGCACTTGCAAAGATGTAACAAGAGTTTAAATTTTGCAGAAATTCCCCCTCATTTCCTCACATTTCAGCTTGTGTAGCATGAATCTTTCAATGTGCCAGTGTATGTGACATGCCACAAAAAAGTGTCTGTAAACAGTGATTATATTTGTTTTAGAGAACAGCGATAATCATCCTTGACTATAAGAATTACGGTACAACATTTGAGTCTGTGACCTGATGAAATTATTTGTTTTTGTTGAGAGCAGGCCACTCCCAAGGGGCATTCACACACATTCATTCTGCACCAGAATCATTGGGAAGAGTGCAATTACATAATGACCAAATCCAGAAATGCGAATTGGCCTGCTCTCAGACACTAATGCATGGGAGTGATTTACTGATTGCCTTATGACCTTGGTGGCTTGAGATTTGTTTGATAAAGAGAGAATGTCTGATAAGAGTGAGGTTGAATGACGCATCTTAAAGACTGATTCACTTTTGTTTAATATCTTTAACATGCAGAATACTAGATGGTTTAGTAAAATTCTAAAATATAGTAAATATGTATTGTATGTATAGCATTACTTATCCATCTCCAAGAAAAAATGCCATAACTTTATCTTTCCATTTGTATTTCATGTAAACTTGTTTCCTACAAAATGATCCTGTTCTTGTAAGAAGAACTGGATAGGACATTTTGTTTTACTTTTCTAATTTGGCTGGTGGTATAAAAATCATAAACATTTTACAGATAATGCACATAATGACCTGTTTTCAGAAACTATGTTGAATAAACAAATAACCAGAAAAGACAGAAAACTAAGATGCACCAACAGGAAAGTGCTCCTAAAGTCCATTTTTAAGCGCAAACATAAATTTTCTGTGCGCACAGAAACACGTTTGTCTAAACCTGTGTGACCAAATGCCTCAGATGTTTTTGTGCACATGATGCTTGTGCATACCACATATCAAAGTTCTCTAAATTACAAAAAAATCTTTGAAAAGGGTTTTTAGATGAGGGCTGCATCCCACTTCAGTCCTTTCTTTGTTTTATTTCTTATGCACTGAGTGAGCAACGCTGTAGACTTGTGCAATCTTGTGTACGGTAATTTTTATCTTCAAAAGGCTTACGTAATTCCTTGTTGAAATGAAAATAGAAGTGGCTGTCTTTCCAGACAGGTGTTTCCTGATATCTATGTCTCTGTTCTGTGTCAGTCCAACATACAGCCCTCCTTTTAGTCATTATGTAGTCCTTAAAATACAATAATCCCAAATAACAAGAAAATAGAAATTAATCAAGTTCTTTCACAAAGTGCAGTAAAAAGCAAAAGACACACTTTTGAACTTTGTGTGTCTTTGTGATAAACAAAATGACTTGGATGTAATTTTCTTCTAAATATATTCAACTTTGTGAATGTATTTTGCTGCTGGCCACTGAAAAGCATGTGTAGGCTTCTTGTTGTTTACGCATTGTGTTTCTAATGGGCTAATAAAACGATCAATGTGGTATTAACAGTGTGCACCGATGGTTTGTTAACATGAATTTCCTTTTTTGATGCACTGACATTATCTTGTTTCATGCAAAAGGTTAAAGCTCAGGCAGTAACAAAATCCCCTGAAAACAAATCTGTTTTGCTTGGACAACAGAAACCACCTTGTAGTCACGGGATGAAATGCTTCCTCTTTCACTAATGAAGATAAATAATGCGAACCCTGGAACAGGTTGAAGTGACCTGGTTTGTCAGCTTCAATATTATTTTTGCCATATTAAGCATTACACAAAAATAGAAGCAGTAATAAATTTTGATTACTCGTGTGTGTCTCTATAATTGTATAACCTAGGAGTTCATTTATTTCAATTAAAAGAAATAAAAACTCTAGAATTTGTCTGGATCTGTCAAACGACAGATTTTATTTAAACAAAAATGTTACATTATGGGTTGGTGCCCTCCAACTATTAGATGTGTCACTGGCCCAACACACACTAATTAAATGGCTGAATTACCTCCTCGGTATGTAGTGAAGTTCTCCAGAGTCCTGCTAATAATGTCATTATTTAGCTCAGGTGTGGTGAAGCAGAGACACGTCTAAAAATTACAAGAAACGTCATTTGATGCCTGGATATGAAGACTCCTTACTTAGACAATCAAGGGGAAGACTGATAACCACACAACTGTCCAGAAGACAGTAATTGACACCCTCTACATGTAGGGTACACCTCAGTTATTTTTTCCAAAAGTGGTTTTGGCAAAAAAAGAAAAAAAATAAATAAATCACCACCTCCTTTTTGCCAAATGATGACTTAGGTGAAAAAAAAAAAAAAAACTTCTGGAAAAAGACAACTTTGGCCATTATTTTAGGAAGGCAATGATATATAACCTTAACTTCTCCATATACTTGACTTTGAGCTAAGCTCCTTATGCTAATACAATGATCTCCATTCAGAGTGAAGGACATAGTCTAAAATGCATCAACCTTTCAACTGATGTGATTTTAAAGCCTGGAAACATCCTTAATCCATTTTCGATTTTAAATTGAGCTCCCTTTAAGTAAGTCCTAAAGCAAAAGCATTATATCCAGACTTTGTGCAATTAGATTTGGGTCTGTTCACTGTGTATCCACTTGATTGGAGCAAACCCTTTGTCATGTTGAAGAAGCCCGTCTGCAGAGATGTGTATTTTCTTGTTTGGCAGATTTTTTCCCAGAAAGAATCACTTGAAATATTTATTCAGTAGTATCTTGTCTTCCTCCCACAGTCCAAAAATATGACTGTTAGGTCAACTTATCTCAGTTGTCCTTGACATCAGTTGTGGATGTGTGCATGCATGGTTGTTTGTCATGTTTGTCTCTGTGTTGCCCTGTGATGGACTGGCGACCTGTCCAGGTTGTACCCCACCCAATGACCGCTGAAGACAGTCCCCCCCGTAACCTCACAAGGATAAGCATGTTCAGATAATAGAAGGATGGAGTCTTTTAAGATTCATTATGATTCAGTCCATCCTAGATAAAACTCACCAATGAATGGTTGCTTTGTGACCAACACTGAGTGCTGCATATCCCCCTCACTCAGAGTGTATCAGGTAAGAAGCTTCAAACAGCCGATGAATTAGGAGGCAATGAAGTGAGAAGATAGCCTTTGATGTCTAGTTTGTGCTTTTTGAATAGGCACAAAAACTGAAACTGATTGCTGTTTTAAATGTTTTTTTTTGTTGTTTTTTATCCTTCTTTTTTTCACTGTCGGTTCCATGAGAATGATTATCAAAAGATCAGAGAATATGTTTAAATGCATGGCCGGTTTTATCACTACCTAATGGTACCTGCACACTGGAGTAATGTATTTGATAATGGATACGTAAGCATTATTTGTGTTTGTGATTCTCTGACTGTGTGTAGTGATGGATTTATAGCCAGAAAAGATGTGACTGTTATTATTATTGCAATAAATCCCACAGAACATCATGATTACATTTTAGGTGGTCCATGTCGCCCATCTCTCCTCTGAAAGTGAGTACTTGACCCTTTCACCTCGCTTTTTACATCTTACAGATATGAGTTTCTATCACATTACATTTAAAAGGCTACAGCAAGCCTTTACATTTAGGATGATGCACAAAAGATTACAATAGGCAATCTTTTGTGCATCATCCTGCTTTGAATCTTCTCCTGTTGCTTCACCACTTATATCAGCTGATTTCCTGTTTCGTATTTCTTCAGTGTTTTGTTTCAGAAAAACAGAAACAATGAACCAAAATTTAAAGCTATAGCATTTGGACAATGAGAGACACCACTTGATCAGATCTGTCAACCTGGTTTGTGCCTAGTCAGCATAACCGCAAGAGTTATTGTAATGCAGCTACTGTTTTAGCTGACTACAGGAAAGGTGCTGTTTTTGTCTTTTTGTACCTCTTTGCCTTTTTCTACCTTTGTTTTTGGCTTTTTCAATCCCTTTTCTGCTTCATATATTTGCCTCACGTCTCATCAATTGTACTTCAGGATAGCTGCTGTAGTGCAATTGGTGCTTTCATGTGTTTTCGCTAAAGTCTCCAATAACAGGAAACAAAGATAGTAGATTTGACCCTACTTGCTTAAAACAATGTCGCTAGAGAGATTTTAAAAGTTCCTAAGTAAAGAGACAAAGTGCTAAGTTTGCAACAGTGCTTTCAATTTTCCTGACCACACCCCCATTTAACCCCCTCCTCTCTTCCCCAGTCTTGGCCACGCCCCTCAGTGTCTCCTGGCTGCATCCACTTTGGTGGATTTTTTTTCAAAAGTTGTCTGGGAATGGGTTATACTTTAGATTTAACCTTAGGTGTAGAAAATAAAATTTCACATATTCCACAAATTCATCATATATTTAAAAATAAAATATAAAAAACTTGAACAAGTTGATTAAACTTAAGAATATTTCTAAAACACAACAAATGTGCAAATGTGAAAAGCTAGAATTTAAAGGGATTGTGGTTTCTTTTTCTTTGACGAGAAGCCTCCAACTTATGCGATAAAATTATCTCAGAGCTTAAGCATTGCACAATTATAAAGTCTTATTAGGGTGTTTTTAGAAACAAAAAACTTGCAGAAATGTGAGGATGTGAACAAAAAAGAACTGCTCAGGTGCATGTATTAGGCGCTAGGCTAAGTCATCTTTACAGATATTCACGTTCATTCACATTTCTAAAACCACAAATATTTTGTAGATATTAAAATGACAAGAAATATGGTAAAGGGTTTCATATGATACTGTAAAAAAAAAAGCAACATTTAACACCTCATAAAGAAGAGAAAGCAGAGGAAATGTGTGGACTACGTATTAAAACCATGGGAGTCTACACATTTATCTTATACAACACACAATAAGTGTGTACATGAAGGCTAACTTCATGTAGATAAATACTGTATCTTCAAAAACAAGTTACTAAATAATCCTATACAAGATCTTGAGTTCATCAAAAACCTATGAAAGTTGTGAAAGTGTGGAGTGTCACATAATCTTACATAGTTTTGCTCTTCACATTGTAGTGGGAAAATTTTAAGATTACTATAATAATTAGCTGAATCTATACATAGCTTCAGCTGTGATTCCTGTGTGATGCATAAGGTCATGAAAAAGACTTTGAAGGAGTTTAGTTTCTCTGGCCTTAACATACAATGAAGCCATTGAATTGTTTCTTTATCTCTCATGGCTTCTAGTGAAAGAAGACGTGTGCTTTCTGTCTGCTGTCTGTTCTGTAACCAAGTAGATTATCAAACTATGTGAATGGATTGAAACTCTCCCTATAAAAGTGTGAGCTGTGTTCTGCTTGAGGCTCTTTCTCCTGACTGTGATCAGTGAGCAGAGCCTTTGAATAAATACAAATTAAGAATATATTATTTCTATGGTTCTTGAAACAGTTTTCCCTGACTTTTTGTTAAAGGAAAATTTTCATAACATCCTTCTACATTATATTTGATGTGAAAACAACTTCTTCTCTCTGTCAGCCTCTGGACAAATTTCCATCTTTTACATCTTCAGCTTCACCACATTGAACAAAGAAAATCCAAATCAGAAAGTTTTGCTTTGAGTATTTTAGTGCCCTTTTCAAAATATAAAAATATATGTTTTAATACATAATTGTATGATTATGAGTTTAAAACCTGGTATAAAATGTTGCCTGAATAAATATGTACACTGAATAAAAGTTTCACACAGGAGTGCTTCCTACAGGACCTTTTGCTTCATTTTTGAAGACAGAGCTGCTGCTGCTGCTGTTGTTGATTTTCTGAGGTTTGAAGGCAGCACATCAACAAGCTGGGACAGCCTCGGGTTGAGAAGCCGTATAATACAACAGAGAAAAAGAACAAGAAGGAAAGGTATACATTTCTGGGCATCAAACAAACATTTAGAACAGTCTTTTATCTGCTTCCATATGGAAAATAGCTCAAGATCATAAAACCATGATCCAGAATGTGGAACAGCTTTAACCCTAGAGTTATGGCCTGAAAACACAACAAAAGATCAAAGATACCTAAATACACAAACACCAGAAACTATGAAAGCACTAAGTTCTTTACTTCAGGAGTTTCTATTGTTGCAAAATCTGTAAAAAACATTATACTTTTTGCACTATTGCAGTATTTTTTTTATTTTGCTAAAAAGAACCTTTAAAAGCTTTCTTGTCCTGAAATTGATTTCATTTATTTTTGACTTAACTGAAGCTTACTGTCATGAATCGTGGTGGTGGATGGTGAGGAGACACACTGCTGGAGGCCCAGGTAAGATGAATAATGGTTGTTTTAATGAAAAGCAATGATCCAAATGGTCCACAATACACTGGCAGCATGGCAGAGCGGAAGCCAGGGCTCTAACCGGTAGCGACAGGTAACATGGGTGAACAGGACGGCAGGAAAAACAGAATCACATCAGACAAGACGCCAACTCAGACAAGGACTCGACGGAGACACAGCGACACAGGTGACACTAAATACACAGAGAGGTAATCAGGGGAACGAGAACACCTGGGAGTAATTAAGGGGAGACAGGACAACACAGAGACACAGAAACTCAAAAAATAAACACAGAAAAACACGGATCCTGACACTTACATTGTTTTTCCAAATGACTAATTGTGACGTGGAAAGAACACTATCTTTTATTTTCAAAATTTTTTAAAGACATATAACTGAAATGTCTGCATGATTCTGTGATTAAATATACTCATGCTTCTTTGCATTTTAACTGTATTTTTAGGAACATACATGATTCCTATTCATAACATATAAATCGCAGCTCTGTATGGGTCAAAAATGAAAATTTCAATGGATTCCAATAGAAAATGCCTTTTTAAAATTCCCAGTTGACTGTGGTCCAAGTTATACTATCCAAACTTATTATTAAAGATTGCATTTTGCATTACATTCATCGAAGCTCAATGCACTTTCCATTGCCCTCAGTGTCACTTGTGAGTAATTTGTCATGGATCATAGAAATCACTGGCTTCAGTTACCTGGCTTTGCATACTGCAGTGACTTTTTATTGCTGAGTTGGGGCAATATATGCACACAATAAATTTAAATGAGACAGTTAAAAGACTAAATGTCACTTTATTCCTCACAGTTGAGGTTATTATATCATCCATGAAGATAGCAACAGGAAGAATAATATTGACATGTTGGCTTTAATTGAACACATAAAAAAATATGTTATATTTGATGTGAAGATAAAACCTTGTACAAACTCAATGTTTGATATCCAAGGTTCAAATTGTTTTAGAATAGAATAGAATAAATTGTACATTTGCAATGTGTGCTTCTGTTTGTGAAAATAGACTTGGTAACAAGATATCAATGAGGGTGGGAATACTTTTATTTTATTTTTGACAAGTACCATGTTGGGAAAGATCTCTTTGTGGAATTACATCCCTCCCAAAGGTTTAGGCTGTGATTTATAAACTGACAGCAATAGAAGGGTAAATTAATGGCTGCTTGGCTGCATAAGGCTTTTGGTACAGATTTGAATGCCAGGATCATTGCAATTAATATCAAAGAGACAAATTAAGAGATGCCAACAGCTGAGTCAACAATATATATGTCCCATATAAGTCTCAAAGAATGAATTTCCCAGTCTGCTCTGGAGTTCTTGTTTAAATCATGAATGAATCATGAATCAGGTCAACTATATGTCTGGGAATGGCTTCTCTGTCTGCCAGATATCACTTCAGGTTTCTAGGTATAATAAAATGCTGAGGAAAATATAACATTGAGGAAAATATAACATTTTCAATACATGTAACCTTTGAAATTTTTATAGAACCTATTCAAAGAACAAAGACCTTACAGTTCTGTAACCTTTGTCACAATTATCTAATCAAAAACGGTGTGTAACTGTGATATAAATGTAACTCCAGAGGATCCTAGTTCCCACTTTTACAATTGTGTGGGTATGTTCTTAGAGGATGTAGTTCACTATAAGTTGGTAATGCTTTCCTTCCACAGACCATTATGCTAAGAGAGACAAATGTCTCTTTAATCTAATAGATATAATTAGTCTCCAGGGGCCTTTCAAGAAGAAGCAAAGGCATGACTATAACTGAATTAATTAGCATAGTGATGGATACTTCTATCTTAGCTTACTTTGCACTGACTGAGTTTGTTTTTCTTAGTGTTCAACTGTGAGCTGGAAAACAAGGCAAGATTGTCCTGCTGCGCTCTGTGTGAGGACAGAGAGACCAGAGGTCAGGTTAACAACCACAATGAATCAAAAGGTCATCCACTGACTGCATTGAGGATCCAGGAACATCCACGTCTTTTCATACAAATACTCAAACTGCAGTCAAAAACATTTGGCTGTACTAGTGAGTGGACTTTAACATCAAATACAGCTGTTTTTTGGTACCTCGTTGACGACAAGGAGGTTCAACGAGAAAACATCAAAGTCATCATATTTGGTTGAAGTCCCTTGCTGTTATTGACACTTTTCAATCAAACAACAGACAAACGTCAGAGGTGATATAACAGAGTTGATTTTCTCAAGAAACTTCATAAAAATGGGCATTTAAGCTTTTGGTCTAACCATGACAAACTGTTCAGACTGATTTTTTTCTTGAATTGTTGATTGGTTTACACCTGGAGAATGGTGTGAGAAAATATTTTTATCTTCACTGTCACTTTAGTGTCTTGATTATATTGTGATTGCAATCCAGTGGGAAAATAGTGAGTATTACACTTGGAGGACTTGATAGGTGCATTTGCACTTGCATATCACTTTTGTTTTATGAATGAGATAGTAAAGTGAAACGTTCAGCTCAGCTTAATTCCTTCGTTTTTATTTAATATGTGCAAAAATATGAGCTATCAATAAATGTGGTGCAATAATACAGGCTCAGTTCTTCAATATTAGAACAAACAGTTCCTAGTTTATTGCTGTGTAACAAGTTGTTGAATCCAAGTACTTAGAGCCCCTATGTTGACCTTTATTCACTTCTGCGTTTCCTGATGGACATCCTAGAAAAACAGATGCAATCCTCAGAGGCTCCACTCCACATCAAATAGGCTGTATTGTTTTTGTGGCTGATGCCATCTTTAGGCTGTCTTAACACAAACTAATGAAGCCATAAATCCATCCCACACCCAGATTTTACTGGAGTGAAGCTCTACTCCAGTAAAATCTGTCACATGTGATCAATAGTTTGCTCATTTTTGTAACAACTGCCTACAGCCCGCAGCATCACCCTGTTGATATATCTAGGATAATCCTGGGAAGTGAAACTATGAAGCTTGTGCTGAAGAAGGTAAATATTAAGACGACTGCGTTCCTCTCCAGAAGGTACCGATGAGGAAAATCAATTTAGAAAGGACCACACAAGTCCGCTTTTACAAAAGAAGAGCTATAAATAACTGAAAAGTTTTAATGAGAAAATGTCTTTAGTATTTTAAGAAGTATGTGTTCTCTGAATATCAATGAGTAGAAGTCTAGGGTGTGATCTCTGCTTGGTTTGTTTCATAATCTGTGGTTGTTCCCTCAGGCCATTATTGATTATCTAACAACACAGTACATCAGAATTTCTATAAGCAAAATAAGACGTGTAATGTTTGATGGCACACAATATTTTCCACAGGGTGCTGCCTATTTTGTAGAACCACATCAAAGAATGTAAGATTAATACTTTGCTTTTCAACATCAGGCATTATTGTATCTTTGAATCTCTAATTAGTCACACACTTAAGATTCTTCTTCTGGCTCTCAAACATGGCATGGTTCCATTTACATCTTTATAGTTGCTTTAAATTCACATTCATTAACCTGTAAGTACAGAAAAATGGACAGCTTTTCAAATTAGCATAAATAGTTAGTGGTAATGTTTTTTGTGATGTTGTTTAGATGAATAACACTTAACGAGATGTCTTTAAGATAATTGTTGCAGAACACTGTGTGAGTGTTAATGCATATTGTTATTTGGACCATTTCTTTGCATTAAGAAAAAAAGACAGGAGCAGCATTCATAATGAGGAAATATTTAGGGTTTAATTCAAGTTTTAACCACTGTTAAATAAATAATATCATCAATTATGATCACTTTTAAGCACAGGAACTTAGTTATTGTACTGTATTGTGTAAAAGTCTTACATCATCATCACTTCTTTATGTTTAGCTTTCAAGGAACATGGCTTTCTTTTGCTTCAAAGTGACCACATGTAAAAATTATTTTCCAAAACTCAGAAAAACCTTAATCATTTTCAAACCAGTATTTTCTTTAGCCCATTATATGGCATTTTCAGAAGATTTGTTTGTATTGACTCCCAATTTGGCCATTTGAGTTACTCCATGTGATTAATGCTCCATGTGACTTTTTTTATTGGTAGTGGATCAATAAAGCTTTGAAACCTCAAAGACCTCAAGAGACCTCATCATCGTAATACTACTAAATTAAACCTGGGATGAGGAGAAGGATTTAATTTGCTCTCCTGTGTTTGTCAGAGTCGTATTTAGAGTAAGGGCGCCACATTCTGCTGCTCAGAGTAAACATGAGAAGGACTGCTACCAGGTTCACCGCTCTAAACTGTTGCTGTGGTAACGTTACTCCTGCGGGTTTTGAACAATTGTGAAGCAGACTCTTGTTAAAAAATTATGAAAACTGACAATTTTAATGGACTTTTCGACAAATGTCTCCACCTGCAGTAATGCATCAGTTGGCACTCTGATAAATGTTATTCGGCACTAAATTACACCAAATGCTCATTCATTCTGTATTGTCTCCGCACATTAGCTACAACTTAACCGTTTTCTTCTTCACACTCTACAGTGACATGGATTCACCTGTAGAGGCTGTCAAAGTCATTTACTTTTCAGTGTGTTGAAGAGGGCGTTGTGTTTTCTAGAACGCAAGTGTGAAATAACAAGAAGAATGAGCACTATAAAGCAGAAACACAACAGCCTTTATTTACCGAAATGTATGAGGTAATTACATCATACGCCATGTACTTGTTCATCCATCAGCCTGCAAGATTCAGGGTTCTACAGAGCATTTTAGCAGAAATTTCAGAAACTGTTCCTTCAATAGAGACCAGGCATTACTCTGAGGTTCATGTCAAAATGAAGAAGGGATTCACAACAAAATAAACATGCCCAGACTCATTACAAAATAACAACATGATGCACTGGTATGCACAATAAAGTTACCTCAAAATTGTACACAAAGGCTAGATGCTAAGAAAAAGAGAAGTGTGACCCAAGGTCAGACCAAAGCTCTTTTAACTCAAGGAAAGCAGGATGCAAGATGATGACAGAGAAGACAACAGAAGACTAAAAGTGTTTTACAAATTTCAATAATTGGGTTAAACCCCAAGATTAAAACCTACTCTGAAAGTCTTAAAGCACTAATATTTCAGTTCACATTAAGCCCAAGCTGAAAAAGAGAACGTCAGCTAGGAAGGGTGGAAATCCTCACAGCAGTTATACACCCTTGGAGTGCACCATGTGATCACTCAACCTTATGGATTTGGAAAGCAGAAACAGAGTAGAGAGCTACTCATCCTAAATCACAGGCCAGAGCCAACCACTGTTCTTATTCCATGAGGTTGGTGTTTTACCCCTGTTGGATCTAGTTTTTTATGCTTCATTTGTAACCCGCCTCTCATCCGTAGACTGCTGGAGATGAGCAACAGTCCCTGTTGCTGCCTTGCAAGGATAAGTGTGTTAGATAGTAGATGAATGGATTTTATCATTTTAACGTTTTTAATTTTATCATTTTAATATCCGGAGGTTTTGCATTTGCACATTTCTGGTATGGCATTAAATCTGATGAACAAGCAACGTGCACAAGCATCAGCAATGGACGATACAGACTTTTCTCTTAGCACACTAGGGGTTAATTCTTGCTTCAAAACACAATCAGATGAGATGTTTGAAGACATTATTGCTTTTTCCCGTTGTGGAAAAAGTAGTTGTTTTTAATGAGGGAGTAACACTACAGCAGGACATAAAGCTCAAACAACTCAATTTTACATAATGACCTCCCTTTAACACCCCCTTCTGGTCTAAAAAGATTTAGGAGGCTCACTAACTTTCAAAACACATTTCTTTTAATCGAAACCTGCACAGGAGTAAATTTACACAGTTTGTCTGTGTTTATTTCATTAAAGTTTCTGGCTCTGTTGTGATGTAATATTTTCACGCAGTTTTTATAAGCATAAACTTATGTTTGTTTTATGAGTGCCATGTTAACACAAGCATGCTCTGTTACTGACTCCACACCCTCTGTGCATTAATGACCAAGCCTTCAGGAATCAATCTACCTAATTGATTTATAGTTAGACAATTTGGGGTCAATACCCTTCATTAAATTTCATTTGGTATTTTACAAAGGAGCAACTGAAGCCCATTATGTACAAAACAATTGTTCAAAACGCTGCGACTTCTCAAAGCTGACCTTGCACATTAGTGCCTACATCTGGGAAGAATTTAGTGTTTTCTGTAACAAAATGGAAAGTGCAAACCTCGTAAAACACTGGGCTAGAAGCTCCCCCTTGGCTTTTGTACAACACAGTTCAATAAAAGAAAACATAATCATGACTGAATTTTACTACAGGCTCATTCTCCACAGAAATAATGTAGTAAAGACAATAATACAATTACAAGACAAATGTCCATCAGTGCTCCACTGCAGCCAGTTGTCACACCAAACCCTTCAGCTGTAATTTTCCACAAAAAGATATATTCTAATTTTCTAATCTGTTTTTAATGATCAGCTCAAATTTTGTAAGCTGTACCTCCTATGGGTCTTTGTGGAGTTATGTGGATTCTTCATGGCTTTGCAGAAGATGTGATGAGGTTGGAGTCTTCCAGTCAGCTTAGCGCCGCTTACTCCTATCTTTAAGAATACTTTGATCTGTTTTTCTGTTCCTCTTCTAGCAACCATTTGTTTCTTTTAATCAGAGAAATATAATAAAAAGATCTAGAACATTTCTGAAGAAATTTAAACGGGGCCTGCCAAAGTGTGCCCGTCGGTTGGAACGCAGTGTTCTGATGCTAACAATTAGCATCAATGCTAAGCTTAGCTAACAATTACAAAATAGGATATGGAGAATCCCAAGAATGTTGACTAACATGGACTTGCACCATTCAGTATGTTAAAATTAGTGCATAAGCTAAAATTAGCCAAAATGCTAATGTTAGCATGAAAGCTGTCAGTAGCATGTGGGGCATCACTAGCATGTTGTCTGTCATTGATTTACTCCATTCATAAATGTGGCTAATAAGTAAAAGATATAGGTAAAAGATTTTTACCTACCTATAAAATCCACTCCATTTCTCACTCTAACGGAGCGACGACAGTTGGTTTCAGTCACATCAATTATGAGTTGAAATGAATTTCCATAAATAAACATGTTTTTACTTTTGTTGTTGATGGTGTGAAGTAGAAAAACATAATGTGAAGGCAAAGACTGTTTTTGTTTATACAAATGTTAATGGGTTGAAGTATTTTTAAACCTGTAAATAGGCTTTTACAGGAGCATATGGAGGTAATTAAGGCCACATTATGTCTAGAATATTGGAAAGCAAACCTGGAACTGAAATTTCCAGCAACAGACAAACAGATGTTTTTTTTTTTATTTGTTTCTTCTTTTCATCAACTCTTTTATTCTCTTTAAACTGTATATCATTACCATGTCATCAGCAGTGTTTCTGGTTAGCTATAGAAGAAAACATACAATTTATAACTTATGTCTTTATATATAATAATAACAAGAAGTTATTATTCCATGATAACCTCTTCCTTCAAAAGTCACCATTAGTTGTTGATTTTAGGAGAGCAACATAAACAGTGTTTCATGAACATTTCAATGTTCATTAAGTGTTTATTTAACATCAGAATGAAACTGTGCAACTTTATATTATAACCAACAATGCAAATTATTATTTTAAAATAAATCTTTATGCTTCAAATTCACTTTTCGCAGATTTGGGTTCTACTTTTTCTACAAATAGGCCAAGCACTTAAAAACAAACCAACCTTTTTCTGGCAATATTTTTTGGTGTCTTGAAAATGATGTGTTTCAAAATCCTTGTGATTCACAATCAGTGGACACTGCTTGGCTACCCAGCAACCACAGCTAAACCCAGCCCCTCACCTACCAAGTGGAGCTTGAGCAGATTTGGTCAGCTGGTTTTCCCACTGTATGTGCTTTACAATGGATTCTGGAAGAGATAAGTGTTAGTTGTTGACTTGCCATTCAGAAACCACTGCTGCACCATTGTTAGTTGTACAGGAGACTACACTTCTTCTGCTTCTTGGTCTGATATGCATATGTACTGTTCTACTAAAACTCTTTATTTTGAAAGCAGCTCAGAATAGGCAGAAATCTCATTATCTGAGAAAAAATGCAAAAAATGTAATAGACATTTCTTGTATAACCCTAAGACCTAGAATAACTTGTTTGGAAGAATAATGATGTTTTCTATCATGTCCTGTAGGTTTAGTTTGAACTTTGGTATACTTGGTTTTATAAATTACCATATTTGTTTTGCAAGAATTCTTTTCATATCTCTGTGAAATTGCTGTTTTACTTTGCATAATATTTTGGTTACAAGTTTAAGTTTTTTTTATCTTCTGCACCCCCAACTGGTTCCCATAGGTAATTTCCATATTTGTATTCCGTGTGTCATCATTCTATGGTTTTTATTACTCTTGAAAGAAACCCAGTGATCGGGTGCAGAGCTACAATTCACATCATGTTATGATGAAATGTTCATCATAAAAGCATCAGGTCTTGCATGGATGAACAACAAGGAATTCTTGTTATACCAGAGATGAGAGGCCTCTAGAGAAAGCAGTCGATTCCTCTTCTGGTTTGTTCATCTTTGAAATGCTGCTTCGGCTAGGTATCGTCCCCCTGTAATGACAGCTGTGTGTTCTGCATAATGAATCGACCTCCCTACATCTGTAATTGAGTTTTCTTTAAGATGTAATGGGTTTACCTATAATACTAATCCAGTCTCAGCAGAAGGAAAACTTCCTTGCTGAGTCTAAACAGGATGTTCTTCCTAAAGCATCTTTGTAGTTAATGAATTTCAGAGGTAAATGATATTTTATGGGAATTCGAGTCTGCAATTAAAGCAACAGGGGATTTGTTGTTGTTGTTAAAGTAAAAGAAAGTCAACATTCTTAAAATCTGCCACAATTTTTTCATCAAGCAAAACAATATTGAACCAGCCAAAGATTATTACATTTTTCTTCCATTTCTCTTTAGTGCTGTAATTTGTGTTTGACAGTTATATACAATGAGCCAGCAATGAAGCAATGCTTTCAAGAAAAGTGGCCAAACATTTCTGCACATGTACATAGTTGTACAGACAGCAGCCTCTTCAAGATAATGCTCACGAATGTGGTTCAGCAAACTATTGAAATGTATCATAGACTTGGTTTTTCACATAAAGTTTTTTTTTTCTACTATGGCTTTATCTTTGTTTATTAAAAATGACAGTGCGGAATCTAATATGTGTTGTTACATAATTGAAGTTAGTCACGTTTAAATCATTTTGCAATCTAGAATCAGGCCATAGTTGTAGTCGTAGTTTATAACCTTAAATAAAACCTTAGGAGGTGACATAATGTGTATTGCAACTGTGGTTTGTTCCTACATGCAATAGAGACCAGAGACTCCACTCTTCAGTTTATATGTGTTCATATATTGACCATGGTCCTCCACTGTGAAGTGTTATTTATCCTGTTATTTCCCCCTTTAATTCACTTCTAACTGAGAGGCTGAATGGGAGCAGAGAGGGAGAAGCACCACGGACAGCTAGTAGGAAGAAATTAATAGCTGTTTGAAGAGCATGGAGTGTTAGAGATGAAAATAGTTGCAGGAGATTAGTTAAGCGGGGGCGACTCAAAACAAATGCATAATGTTTCCTAGTTGAGATAGGAGCATGTAAGGTTGAAACTTGAGTATAGTTTTAAATATACAGTTAAACTTTTGTTCTAAGACATTCAGATTTTGTGTCAAAGTTGCATTTTAGTCTGTTTGTGGTTTTGCTGTTTGTCTTGTCATGTTGTAGCTTTAATCACGTTTCAGCATTCTCCTAAATGTCAGTTAGGTGAACTTACTCTTCTTTCAATGGTAAAATTATTAAAATCTACTAGTATTGTGCTTGAGCTTCAATATCTGTTTCCCTCCAGAACTACATCATGGTGACATGGTGACAATTGGCACCTGCTGAAAATATTCTAATCTATTTTTTTATAAATGTGATGCTGTATCAAGCAACTCATCACATATTAGTTGTATTTACTGTCCCATCTGTTTTGTTTTAATTTTTTTCAGACTGCATTTTTAATCAATCTCTTTAATGGGTAGATAGTCTATTTGTTATTGTGCCTTATTGTTGTTAAAGAGCTCTATAACAACAATTTTTGTTGAATAAAAAAAAATCAGCAATGAGAAGCTTGTTAATGTATTTTCTCCTTTTTGACATCTTATCACCTAAATCAGAAATTGTGATAATGGTTCTACTCTGACCAGCAATAAAAGTAAGCTGAAGAAAAAGATAGATTTCTGCAGCTTACTTTGAGATTGATATTGACTTTTCTTTTGTTCTCCAAAAGTCAATGGGTTAATGTGCAAATCCTTTTAGCTCTGGTGTTACACCATACTAAATCTACTGGCAATTGAATGATTAGAAGTCGTGGGACATTAATATTTAAAGATTTCTCTGCAGCCGCCTGGTCAGGACAGGAGGAGCGTCTTGTTCGCAGGTTATTCTTTTGGAGAGGCAGTGACATTCTGACACTCATAAAATGAGCAAATTATTAGAGGAACAAGTAGCAAAAACTTGGAGTAACCAAGCACAACGCTTTCACACCCACACTTGTACGCTCAGTGCATTAGTTCACAATGACATTGTCTCTATCTTCAAATTACAAAGAAAAAACATATTATCAGTGAATGTAGTCTTTCACCTTGGAAATAGTTATTTAATTATTCCATCTTATGATCCATAAAATTGCATTAGAAATGTAATTTTTTAACAAAATGCCTGAAATAAAAATCCAAGAAATCATTTAAACACATATAAGTCATAGACTGGACTTATTTTGTGTTAAAATTTACAGTCATAGTCAAAAGTAACAACTCCCCATTTAAATGGTAGATTTTTTTTTAACATATTTATATGTATCAAGATCTTTGAAGGTGTTTTTCATTTTAGTTTTATAATTGTTTTATAATACCATGGTGAAATTTTGTAAATATCAAATCATTTGTATTCAGAAATTTGTGAGAAAGGACTGCACCTTGTTTTCGATCAGAACTATAAGCAGTGGAAACTGTTTAAACAGAAAACACTCATTACCGAATGAATGTTTTCATTGTTCAGATTCTAGAATTATCATCTCAGTTTGCAGATGAAAAATCAACCCGTAGAGGGAAAACAACACCTGTAATGAATTTGACTGCATCACATTGCAGAGATGCAATATTTATCTAAAAGTTCCAGAATATCAGCTGGAATTGGATTCCCCCACTGCAAGCTTAGTTTTCAGATCTGATGGTTTTGTCAAAATGACCTAACATTTCCTTAGTTATTTGTTTTATAAAGGGCTTCTTCTGTTTTGATCAGTACTGATTTTTGATTAGGTATGAGTTTTATTTTGTGAATTCTACTGGCTTATTCTTTTAATGCTTTCTGGCCTTTCAGCCTAGTCTGCTGACTCATTCTTGTTGTATTCCTTTGTTCCTATTATGTAAATCATGCTTGGTTCTTTTGCATCCATCCATACTTTTATTAGAATAATTTGTAAATTTTTAGTTCAAGTCTGTTTAGGACTTTCTGTTTTAGTCATTTTTTTTGTTTTTAATAATTTGCCAGCTTATTGGTCAAACAATTTCTCGTTTTTTAAGTAATCTCTGTGCGTAGTTTCAAGTCAATGTAAAATTACATAACTGCATTACTTAAAAATTACTGGTAGTTTATTTAAACAAATTAGTAGATTTATGTCGACCACACTTCTCAATGTTCTGTAACTTACTCTATATTAAACAGTATGAAATCAGTTTGTTTTTCGTGTAATTACTGAAGAACCTTATATCTTTCCTTAAATGCAAATCTTATCAAAATATATGATATAAAATGAGCCCAGACATTCTCACGTGCAAAGGATGCATATAGTGAAAAGTTAAAGCTTGGAAAAGCTGTCTTCTGTTGGTACCAATATGGCTGACATTGTTTATAGATCCCGTGTGGAATCTTACCCATGCAAAAGTTTCCTTTACGCAACAAAGTGTTTGAAAGACTGTGGTTGTCACCTCCACAATCGTTTTAAGTATAATAAACTCATGAAAGACATCCTCAAGCAGCTACTCCATTGAAAGAAACTTAACATCTGATCACTATGAAAGAGTTTGTGTCTCGGAGCTTCAACATGATCTGCAAAAACAAACCTCCTGTGCGTCACAACATCCTCACTAATGTGAGAGTCCTATGCAACCAGGTCTGGTTTAGGTCAAAGTGATTGCTGCAAGGGATTATGGTTTTACTTTAAGAAGAAAGTTTTGAAAAAATTGTGATGCACCATGATTACTTTGAGAGACTACAAACGGCTATAATTATCTCAGTACAATTATGAATAATGTTCAAAGACATCAACTTTTCAAAGAATTGTTAATCAGTGTGGAATAATTCATTCAAAAAGTGTTGCCTCTTTTTAAGTCTATGATGACCAGAGGAACTACCCAAACACTCATCAAAAGTTTACAAAATATTGCAAGTTTGGCCTGATAGCATGAACATATGTTGATACATATACGGGTTTAAATGACTGATTCTGATAAAGGTAGTCATCCTTATTCTAATCTGTGGCAAATTATTGATTTAGAAGTGGCCCGCTTCACTAATGTGAGCTCTAAAACAAATTGGACCTTAAACTCACCAATCTAACTACTGTATGTCTCAAGGATTTTAGTGTGTGTGTCCCTGTAATAATGGAAACTTGGAAAATAACATTTGAGAGTGGTTATCAAAACAGAAAAAAATGCTTCATGAGAAGGAATTTCATGGTAAAGAGGCACTCTGAAAAATACCTAAGCTGACAAACTTCTGGAAGTCGGCTAATATAGAAGTTGGACGAAGTGAATAAAGAGTCACCTGTAGGTGTGGCGCAACAGGTGGCTGCTGAGTATGGAGAGGATCAGACAAATGAAGCACAGGAAGAACACAAAGCAGAAGACAAAGGATGCACCAAAGCAGGAAGGAGAAGATTTGTATCACAATGATTCGGCTGCTGGGGGAACATCTTTGGTGAACAGACGAGTTCTTTCACGGCAAAAACTGGACGAGAGCCATGTCAAAACAAATATGCTGACTTTTTCTGCATCCATTTTTTTTTTTTTTTTTTCAAAAAAGCTTTTTCAACCACAATCTAAATAATAGGGAGCTTGTGTACAGAGAATGGCTGACCTATTCAACTTAGAAAGTAAGTGTTTTGTTTTGCAAGTAAAATATTTGGAGAGAGCAAGGAAATGCCAGCACTGGAAGAATGATATGAAGGTTGTCATAGTCACAAGCCATGCTTACATGCTAACTTTGACACAGTGGACTCTGAAAAAAATAAAAAGTTTACTGACAAGTATGAGTACTGGACACAGATTCTGCAGAGGATTGTTACTGTTGTGAAATATGTGGCAGAATAAGTACTTGCTTTTAATGGAGAAAGGTCACAGGTTTGGAGGCATTAGTAATGGGAACTGTAGGCAGCGTAATTGTTTTTTAAAAATATAAAATTGAAAAGTCTGGAAATGTTGGCAGAGGAATTCATTACTTCCTCTCCCTAAATGTTTGTGAGGAACTCATCCAGCTGATGGGACAAAAAGTGCTTGATGAAATTCTCAGCAGGGTGAAATTGCAGTAGTTCATTCATTTATGAGGAATGTTTGCTGAGATTTTCGACTAGATTGTACTGCAACAGATCAATCTAGTCGATTGATCTGCAATCTTGGCCCTGTTGCTATCTATGGGTCTGAATGGAGTGGTGTGTGGGAAGATCACAGAGAGGGATCCTACACTGATCTGTTGCTGCTGTTCTTGGTTTCTGATATTATCAGTATTTTATGTTTCTGTAGAGGTTATTGTTGGTGATGGTAGTATTTCTCCTTTTATGGTGTTCAGTCAAATCTTTACATGGGTCTGTTGGTTTCATCATCATATTGTTTTCCCTTTTTCTAATGTGAGTCAAAAGTGTGAATATGCCTTCTCATTTAACATAGTGGGAAGATGTGTTCAAACTCTCTTTTTCTTATCTGTGTCGAGTCCCAGGCTAGTTGGTGATCCTACTCTGTAAAAAAAAAAAAAAAAAAAAAAGGCTCTAATTTACGGTAAAATACAGGCAGCTGTGGTTGCTAGTTAATTAGACTTTTTTTTTTTTTTTTTTTTTACAGTGTTTGTACAACTATGTGTGTAGATTAAACCACACAATTTTACAGCAGGGTCCCATAATAGGAGCATAGACTAATTTCACCATATGAAATCATGTTTCAGGCAACTTCGACACATCACCCTGAGAAGATGCCATGTTTTTTTTCTTTGTTCTCCATTCAGCAAGTAATACTGTCACAGTCTCTATGTCTACAGGGTTCTAGTGTTCATGTTTCCTGATCAACCATTGCATGTTGACAGCATGTATAATGTTAAACTTTTAAAACACTTCCTTTCCAGCAAGGATGTTGATCCTCCCAGTTTTATCATTAACATGAAGGAAAAAGGACTGTATAGGTTTTGTGGAAAACTAACAGAAAAGTCAGTTGCGTTCGGGGGCCACATTCTATAGAACTGGTTCCTAACAATTCCACCAACGTTTATTGATTGATAACAGGACCAGAAACAGTTTAAACTGAATGTAATTGAATCACAAATCAAATGTATGCATTTTGTGTCTCATGCAGTTTAGAAGAAAAGTACACATCATAAACAGCTACCAATTCAGAAAGTTATTATCAAACTGCTTATTGATAATGTAAGTAAGTAAATTTTATTTATGTAGCACCTTTCTCAGACAGAAGTCACAAAGTGCTTCATGGTAAAAAAACACACAAAAAAAAACAGTAAAAGCAATACAAACACAATGAAAGATATGTTTAGGAAATACATCAGAAAATATAAATTGTCGCAGAAGTCCAGTGACCAGTGAGTCTAAGGAAACAACTACATTTGTTCGTTTAGACATTATTCACTTGATTTATTAGACTTCAGTGAAAAGAGGTTGACAAAAATTGGGAGAAGCACAAAACAAAGCCCTTCTACTTTACAAGGCGACAAAAACAATTTACCATAATGACACAACAGTTCCGGACAGAGCCTATTTGTATAATGACCCCTTTCCACCTTTCAGCAGAACAAAAGCAATATGATATTTGAAAATGCAGATAATGAATAGAAATGAGCTATTTACTGCACTCTCCTTGAGTGTTCATTTCCGTTAGACTGTGTCATCGCTGAAATTGTGAAAACACAATTTGATCAACCCTTTTTTATGGGTAAAGTGGCCCATTCTGATTCACAACATCTGCTGAATTTAGGCTTAAATGTCCAATGTCTTTTGCGTCATATAGCAAAGTACAAATCTAACCACTATTCTTTTGCAACCAATAAAATCACATATCTACATTATGAAAGTATTCATGTACTGTCTTCGCCTGCATTTACAGTGTAGAAAATGCATGTGTCAGCATTGTTACCTGATTCCCATGTGTCAAACAGCTGTTCAGTGTTTTGCTGATGCAGGGCAGCATAAAGCAAGGCAGCAGCATCAATGAAGCATTAACTTTCTGACCAGTTCTGTCAGAGTGTTGCTTTGTTTATTGTGTTCCAAAGTTTCTGCGGTGGTTGCAATTGAATTTTCTCCCCGGATTAATGAATTGCAAATGTATTATACAATACGAGGGGAAGATAATTTTGTTCTCTGGATTAAATAATCCAGAATGTTTTTACCTTATGAGTGTATTATGAAAAATAATCCAAAAGAGCAAACATCTGCAACAGAAGACTACCCTTCAACGTCCTGAGTTGTGCGTTTGCGAAATGAAAAAAACAAAAGAGGAAACAGATGAAAGCAACATTTTGAAGACTGGTTCTGCAAGGACGTTTATCTTCACCACAACCCCAACTTTTATTTCACTGATATAATATTACTAATAAAAAGAAGATAATGGTGCACCTCTTTCTGGATGTCTGCTGAGAAGTTGGAAGACACATTTTTATTACAAACGCCACTGCCAAGAGCTTGAAGTGGCTCCCAGGAGGACTCTTAAATTACCTCAGTTTTTATTAAGGCAAATGTACAACTTTATACTTGTTCATTTCAAGGGCAAATTGTGTGTGAATTGAAAGGTTTACTTTATGTTACACCTACTATGATGAGAGACGGCTCAAAAAGAGCCAGGGGAGAAGTCCAGCAGACTGTGTATTTTCACAGCTATATATATATATATATATATATATATATATCTATATATATATATATATATATAAAGCAAGATCACATGTTTCTCACTTAGATACATACACTCTCTCACTTTCACTCAGATCCTATTACATTACAACCTAATTCTGTCAGAGTTACTAGGTACGCTACCGCTGAAATATGTATCGTTCAATAATTGAACATAAAACACTTACTGTGACACAGCAAAAAGGACATAAAATACATGTCACTTTTGGGAACAACTTTACATCAGAATCAGTGGCTCAGCAGTTATTTCACCGTTAGTTATGGTTTCTCATCCTTAGAACATATTTTCCATTACTGGATAGCGATTTAGTTGTAACCATGTCATTTTCCAAAGATGGTACATTCAATAAATTTCACAGGAAGTAACAACCTCTCCTTGACACGGTCGCTTAAGCAAAAGCAAGGCTACAAAAGGATGGCTTTGTGGTTTTTGTGTTTCATGGGGCCTGATGAACAAAAATCTTTCCAAAATTTTTGAAGACAAACAAATGAGACATTCAATGTCATTCAGTTTGCTGAATGACAATCAACTCAATCAGGTGTGTTAAAGCAAAGAAACAATTAAGACATACAGAGCAGTGTGAGTTGAGGATCAACGTCCGGTAATACTGCTTTATTGTTTTATTAAACAAATGCTTTACAAAAGTTTTTATGCATATACACCTTTGAGTTATGCCCTCACCTACTGCCTTTAATCATGGTCAGTGTTAGTCTCGATTATAGCTAGGTTTCATTTACACAGCTGTGAAATCAAGCAAAACAGCTGCTCTGAATCACTTGTGACAAGGCTGTATTTGTTTTCCAGATAAACATCTAAAGGTGTTCATGATGAATAAACCACCTTAAGCTATTTTCAATCCACAAAAAAATTAAAAACATAAAAGTTCCACTAGGGAGTTAAGAGAATAATCCTTTTTAAAGCCTTGCTGCTTCAAATGCAAAAACATCATCCTAGATTAGCCTCGAGGTATGTAACATTTCTTGACAGAAAAAACATTTCATTAATTTAAATGATTATATTCAGTAATTTTCTTCGATTCCTTTGATTTTCTACGCTGCACTTTAAGCAAATTTGTGAAACTAAATTAAATGAACAAAATACAGATTATCAAAGAGACTAATTAAAACTCGATTTCAAATTGTTTAATGTTCTCTGTACAGTAAACCACTGCAGGCTTCGTTTTGATGCTGAACAGTTTTTGTGAGTTTTAGGAAAACTTGTGAACTCCTTGCATAAAAAAAAAATCTTTAAAGCTTATTATTAATAATTGAATGCATTACACAACTAACAGAAATTCTATTTATAATGCAAGCAATTTATTTGCGTGTTGTTAAAGCTCCTCTAACTGTTATGTGCATTAGTGCATTATTTAATCTGCATTGGCCTTGAGCAGAAATGCCTTTTTAAAATCCTCATCCTCTTTTACCTCCACCCACTGCTGATTGTTTATTACTGTTATACCACAGCTGCCAAGCCATTAAATATAAAACAATAAACCTGCTGATTCTCTTTCAGCTTTGTGAGAATTTCTGCAAAGTCCTGATATGAGGAAAGCGGTCCCAGCAGCTTTCACAGCTGACCAAAATAGTTTTGCAGCCCATGTTTTTTAGCTGTGAAACAGCATATGGGTTTTTTAGTGCTAGAAAAAGTAATTAATCAAAAAGGATGACTGAATAAAACTGCCCTTGCTTCTTGTAGACAAAAAGACAACCCAAAGGTTCCAGTACTTATGGTTGGGTTATCTGTGCAGCCTCATTTTTCCATGCACAAGTGATTAAGCTGCCTTCTTCTATTTGTGAGGGAAGGACTGAGGCATTCGGCAGGAAACAACAGGATTTGTCATCCTATTTGAAGACATAAGAGTTTCCAGTCATTCCAGTTAATAGTGATTTATGCAATTGGAGGATGGAAAAAGGAAGAAGCAGTTAAGACTATCACTTTTAGGTTTGCTGAGGCAGACGTCTGCGCAACTATGTTTGAAGCAGACCTCTTTAGATGTGCTCATACCTTTTTCAAACTGTATCTAATTATGCATGCAATCCCTTTGATAAGTAGATCTTGCATCTGAACAGCATAATGAAGAATTCCCAAACTTCCCTTTGGCTCCTTGCATCCAAACTCTATTTGCAGTTTGTGAGCGTGGGAGCTGGTATTCTGTGTGGCTGATTATAAAGTACAAGAATCCTTATCTGCTAGTTTTTTTTCTCCACGTGGGCCACATGTCATTGATGATCTGCCACTGCTGCTTCCAGGTTCATCGACCCAGATATTGTCAGGATCTGTGTTTGTTTCTATGTGAGTCTGAGTCTCTCCTGATTGGCTCCCTGTCGGGAGCAGCCTAGAGCAAAGCCGCACACCTGCAGCTCATTGGGTCATCAGCCTGAGAGGATTTAAGAAGCTGCATCCAGTTGAAAGTGGACATCTTTCTACTGGATGAGTACTCACATGGTTTGTTGCTGGGCCTGCATGTTTCCAAGACAGAACTGAACCTTACCTTTACCTGCAGCTTCAAGCCTCACCTGCCTGACTGATCGCTCCAGTTCTCAGTTCAGCCTCCTCGGACCAGAGAGGCTCACCTCAGACGCATTGATTATTTTTGCCCAGATTCTACTTCCTCTTTCCTCACTCTGAGAAGCCTCCCAGGAACTGTAAACCTATTTAACCTACCTTATCAAATTAACAACCATCCGCACCTCGCTCCGTCATTAATCCGTCTCTCCTCCTCCAGACGACCCTCCGACCTGATCCATGGAGAGAACTCCTGTGTGGTTCCTATCTTTGTACATATTATGAATAAATTAACTTACCCTTGTGTCCTGTGGGTCAGACTTCTTCCTCCTAACATGACAGATATGTTTCCAACACAACCTCACCACTGAGGTTTGACCCTCAATACAACTGGAATCTCCAGTATGGATTGTATATAATGGGGTTATTGACAGAATACAGGAAACCACCACAGGGAAAAAAAAAAGTTGCATTACTATTGCAGAAACATAGTGGGTGCCTAACATGTTAATCACTGACATTAATTACTTCATTATATTAATGATTACTTCTTCAACCAAGATCTTGAATGCTAAGCTTGGCAAACACCAAGTAGTAAAATATGTACTGGATTTGTTGAAATTGCTTTGCAGAAGGCTTGGAGTGCAATCAAAGTGAAAACTGCTATCAAGTGTTGGATCAAAACTTTAAAGTCTTCCTCCACACCTCCCACACGGCTGCATATTGTCTGGTACCAAACAAAATCTTCTGATTAGAAGTCGGCTCATGATTTAGAAGATCTGTTGACCCATAATCAGCATTCAGAGACACAACCAAGCTCCAAATGCTCTCTGTAATTACTGTACAAAGTTCTAAAACACAAATCAAATCATGTCTCTATGCGAAGGGAAGGAATGTGGTTTATTTCTGGATGATCTGAAGAATCCATTAGAAAGATGTTCCAGTGAAACAGATAAGCATACATTTTCAGTATCAGCAATTCTGTGAAGATGATGGACCCAAATGGCAAAATGCCATTATTATTGCATCAGCCCTCTTGGAGTCTGCCTGCCCTTCATAGCTAAAGAATAATACAAATGTGTGACTTGCACATGTAGATCAGAGTCATTGGGAGTAATAAGACGTTGAAAATTGCAATGGTGGATATCAGAGTTAATGGCAACTTTGTTAAAGTGCAGCATCTTGATAGGTCATTTATTGCAGGTTATTCCATTATGAACATATCTATTTCCATCAGTTTGAGGCTGTTGAAGCCAAGTAATCAAAAGAAATCAGTGTAATTACTTGCCAAATATTTAACTGTACAATCAAAGCAGGGAGTTTAGAGGTTGCTATTCATAAGAATAAAAGAAAATCTTTTCTTCCTCTTTATATCTTCTTTATTGATGTCATCCAACTATAAAAGGAAGTGTTTCTTCACTCTTCAGCAGGAATGAAGTGTAAACGGCTTTAATCCCAGCATGAATGTTTCACCTCAGTGCAGCTGAGCTATTTAGAGTGCAGTGGAGTAGAAAAGCCTCAGTCACAGTCTGCCATGAGTCAAGCCAATGGACCTCTGGAAAGTCCAGGCAGTTGGACTGCTCTGCAGCTTGCTGTAGCTGTGGCCTCCATGTCTGCTGGTGGTCAGGGAGTAAAACTGAAGAAACTGTCAGCGAGGTTCAACTGCAACACAAAGCAGACATGGAAATTATTTCTGTGGTTCAGCACATAGGCGGCTTTTTCTATCATGCAGAGGACTGTGTCATACCCTGAACACAGCAAGTAGCCAATGATCTTCTGCAGTTTCACCTGGAAATATGATCTGTGCTGTTATCTGCTAGTGTAAGCATGAAAACTTTAATACCATTTAGTCAGTGCTTTATCACCTGAGATAACAAGGAGACTAATACTCCCTACACACATGTACCATCCAAATCATCTTATGTGGGAGCATCACCACCTGATGAGAAACTGCACCAGACTAGACTTCTTCTTTGTAAAAATAGTGGTTTGTTCAGCCAATAAGGTCATCACATCATCAACTTAATAAAGGTTGAATGCATAGAACTGAGAGGAGATTTGGTTATTTTTCTTTTCAATGATAGCCAATGCCCAGATACATGGATTATTCAACAATTTGACCACTTGAAAATGTTAACTTTTACAATTTATTAAAAAAATAACCACATATTTCAGATGTCATGTCTAAATTACTTTAGATTTGTTTTGATATTTTGACAAGCTGCTGTTCCAGCTGTAGGTTTCTCCTGTTTCTCCAATGTTAGTGATGTTTAAATTTACCTTGACCTTGTTTTATGGGTGTAATTTTGAAAGTGCAGATTGAGCACTGTATCTTATTAATCTTGGTGAATGTGTACGCTGACAAAAAGTATTCGTTTTCATCTTTTTCTCTTTATGATCCCAAATAGCAAAGATTATTGGTAGTTGGGAGTCGTCTTTGTTTAGGTTTCACATTTTAAAGCTTCACTACAGAATGTTGAAATGTGTAATTAGTTAAATGGCAAATTAACTGAACTTGTACATCACATTTTAGTCGTACTGACCACTAAAGGACTTTACACTAGCACCACTCACAAATATTTATACACTAATACCTAGATCTACGGGCAACTTGAGGACATATCGACGTTTGGATGGGAGCTGGAACCTACAACCCTCTGACCTACTCTACCCACCGTGCCACAGTCCTCACATAAATACGAATCTGTTTAGGTATTAAACAATATTGCATTTATTTGATACACGTGTTTACTGCACCAACCAACTGCAGAGAGCAAGTGTTGTGGTTCTCTACACTGTGTTTTTAGTGTTAGGGATTCTGGAAGTTTATTATGAGACATGAGTTCCAGATTGGATTAAGAAGCCTCTCAGACTGAAAGCACTTAGTGCTTCACTTTGTGCTGCAGATTTAGTGATTCAAATAATGGCAGCCGTCCAGGGTACCGGTGTAGGAGACCTTGGGACTAATGGTGACAGTGTGGTGAGAGGTCCTGCTAGACTGAGACAGACATTTTGCTCAATTTGCTTTTTTCTTTATTCTTCTCTTGTAACATATCTGTTAAGCTACAAGATCAAGCTTCTGTTATTGTTTGTAATTCAGGAAGAAGAAGAATAGAGATGTGACATGACAAATACTGGAAAGCAATGAGAATTTATGTTAATTTATCAGCCTATACATCTGTCCCAGGCTTCATTTCATTATTTTGTCAGCCACACAAAGCAAACATCTTCAAACATATATTATAACAGTTTGGCATTGTTGCTACCTCTGCATCCTTGCAATCTTGCTAGTGGTTAAATGATGGGTGAGACAAAAAGCAGTGACAACACACATCAAAAAGATAGTCCTAAAGATAATTCAGCCAAAACTATGGTGACATGCTGACACCTACAAGGCTGGCTTGTTCTTGTCAGTGGCAGATTAACAATAGCCCCATATAGGATTATGAAACTGGAGAAGAGTTTTAGTTTTTGCTTAGAGAACACTGTGACACATATCTTAGACAATGTGTAGAGACACTTTGATACTGTATAAGACTTTAAATCTAGTTTTTAACAATTGGGGGTTTTTTTGTTTTGTTTTTTTCCATTTGTTATATTTCTGTATTTCCATCAGTTATGTTTCGTATTTCTGGTCACAATTTAGTCACAATCTTCACCTTGTTCTGTTGTTTCCCCTGTGCTTCTTTGAATTGTTTCCATGGTTTCCTGTTGTAGCCGATCTCCCCAAATCCCCCCAAAGCTGCTCCATGTTCACTTAATCAGGCTAACCAGTTCATTGTTCCATTAATTACTCCTCCCAATATATCGGTACCATGATCTCATCTACTCCTTGCCAGATTCTCCTGTTCTCCGCGTGTCTCTCTGTTTGGCTCCCAGTTGTTATCCCTCTGTCATGGTATCAGTGGTGTTCTTTTAAGTTGTCATTAAATTCAACTTTATCTTGAATCTGCCTGCTTCCTCCCTGTTTTTGGGACCTACCAAGCCTAAATGTTTGACACAATTAACTTGAAAGACTAAATGCTTTTTCTTGCTATCAAAGTTGTGTTTTATGGGGTTTGCTAACAAAATTTTCCTAGGCTCATCATTATGTTTGTTAACAAAATTATCACACCTTTAATTATCTTTATCAAATACATTTGGTCTTAACTAACAGTGTTTTGTGTGGTTTTGAGCATTTTTGTTTTGAGCAACAAAAATGTGTACTTTTTTGTTTATTTAAAAAGTACACATTGTCAGTACAGATAATATGCTTTAGCTGTTTTACTTTTTCTGTAAGGCTTTTAAGAGGTGGTTACTAGACAACAGATCAAGAGATTGCTTTCTAGGTGATATGTAGCATCTATCTGCTTGTGATCTACCTTACAAGCATTTTTTCAGGCTTGGCTTGTTACTAAACTCCACTGCTATTATTTGTGTCTTGATCGGGTTAGGTTCTACAATACGGATCTGATTGTAGAAGTGTGATTCATCATGATTTTTCTAGTTGCAGTGCCATTTTTCTGCCAGGCATACACAGCATTAAATAAATAAACCATGGTCTTAAAGCCACGATGTTTTTCCACATCATACTGGAGCAAAGTAAAACCTGCTCTCAGTTTCTGCAATATTTTAAAGTGCATAATGAAAATGTGAGAGCTTCAAATGTTATAGCTTTGATAGAGATAATTACAATCATTTCTTTTCCCCAGAACTCCAGGCACCATAATTTTAATAGAAAACTACTTCTATTCCTACCCCCTCATATTTTTTAAGATCGTTTTGTCATAGTTTTCAGTCATTAAATCATTCTTATTTCCTCAATTCCACACCTAATTATGGAATTAGGTGTGGAATTTATCTTTAGTCTTGACTAAAGATAGTTCATGTATACGAAATATTTCTCATGAAATGTCAACATTTAATGTCACGGACCAACTGAAAATACAAAAACAAAACAAACATCTGTTGACTGAAAGTATATAATGATTTTTTTTTTTTCTTTTTGATACTGCTGGGTAAAAAATGTGTTAAAATGAGATTGAATGATGTGAAGGCACCCCTTTGTTCAGTTCTGTCTGAACACGAACATAAGACAGATAAGACCAAAATAAGACTAAATTCCTTGTCAATGAAATGCAATTTTCTATGAGCTATTGAAGAATGCTGCTGTTTACAGCGATTGTCCTTTTCCAGCAAATTTCTAAACCCAGACAAAATGTGTCAGAAAGTAAGATCCAGAATCTAATCTGAGCTGAGGCTTTTTGCTAAAACAACAGCAGACAGAAAATAAAGCAAACTGAATCAAAATAGTAGTGTGTTTTGTCTGCAGATGTATGGCAGCAATCCAGAGGTAACAGATTTCTGTAGATAATTCATCACTCATAAAACAGAGAAACCTTTGGAGGGTGAAAAAACCTTAAAGTACTGAATATCCTCACAAGAATGTGACAGTACTTTACCAAGTTTGTCAAATAAGTTTGGATGAAAAAAATGGATGAGTCTGCTTGGACAGGGTTGACTTTGCATTCCAGTCAAACACAGCTGTCAAAATTTATGAGCTCCAAGTCGAGCTGCACTGGAACACCACTTGAAAGTGAAATTCAAAGAAAATCAAAAAAGGTGAACATATATTTTTGTAGTATTTGCAAAATAGAGTAAATAATGTGGATACAGATGGCATTGTATCTTCAGTTCAGCAAGTTTATATATTGATACACTTCCCATTTCAGAGTATTTAGAAATAGACCTGAGAGTTCTTTGAAAGCACCAAACATCTTTGGAAAAATGTACTTTCTGACTATATTTTGTGCTTAAAGATGCACAGTAATCTTAAAGACAACATTGTACCTAGTAAAAAATGTACTTCTCTGTACTTTCTACTTGATGAATACAGATCTTTTCTAGATCTGGGACTGTTGCTAGGCAACACAAAGTTTCAGGTCCCTCCATAGACTTTCTGGCCTTGCCAGTTCTTGGAGATTGGCTGGGCTGCTAATAGTAACTGCTGTTCTTCAGGGAGATGTGATACTTGCAGGGCTGCTAAATCAGTGATTCCACTCCAAAAGTTGGCACATATGTCTCTGGCACTGCTCAGAATTAAAGTCCTGCACATTGTGCAGCTCTCTGATTTTTTTTCTGATCCACTGAGGCGATTGAGATGATATTTGTAGTCTGCAAAAAAAATAAAATAAAATAAAAAAAAAAAAACACAATGATGTAAATCAGTGGCCAATAAATTAATGCAGTCTGATGTCAAACAAATCGCTTGTGCGTAACGCCCAACTTAGCGCACCTAATACTACACCTGAAGTGGTTACAAAAAACAGAGAAGAACGGTGCAGGCTCTGCTAAAGGAGATCTGTTCAGACCTGATTAAAGCAAACAGAGGAGCAACTTTAATGACCAACTAGGTCTGTGAGACCCAGAATTGTTGCTGGTTGGAAGGTGACCAAAACACTTACTTAATGCAATAAAATGCAATTTAATTATTTAAAAATCATACAACATAATTGTATTCTTTCTTACATAGTTGAAGTGTAAGATGAAGATTACTGGACTCTGAAGAATGAAGAGGTCCATTCTTAAATCCTGTAAGAACTGGTCATTTATCTCTGTCTACGCACCCATCAACCCTACATGTACTTTAAACAGCCATATGTGGATGGCTGTTTGTGAATATGTGAATAAATCAATCCAATGAAAATATAACATGAACAATATTGTAATTATTTAATTCCTAGTGATATATCCAGCATAGTCTCAACATCTTCTGCTTCAACCACCACAACAATTGTGGTGCAGCTGGACAACCTGACCCACTTCCATCATCCCTGAACTTCTGTGTTCAGGTTACAGTAGCTGATGGCAGTGGAGAGAACATGTTGTATCACTGTTCCAGGTGATCTTTTTATAAAGCTCAGTTCTCAATCTAGCTGTCCTCTTTCCCCGAAAAGTAGAGCTCCATATTCATATTTAAACAGGCACAAGTGTGTGCTGCCAGTTTCCAGCTGATATAAAAAATACCTGGCTGAAGGAAAAGGGAAGTAAAATTTGTTTTAATGGATGTTTTAAGACTGACAAAAACCTGTCATGCTGTAGACAGTTTAAGGAAGAAAATTCAGAGATCTATGTTTTGCCATTTAATTAACTCTTAATCAAATAAAACAGGATAGAAATTTAATGTATAACTGCAGGAGCATTCTGTTGTTTTTTCTCTTGTCGTACATGATGAGCACATTCAGTAGGATGCAGTTACCAAAAGAGAGAAGCAGTTGTCTGAAGCTCCCTGCTGAGAGGAAAGAAATGTGCAAATCACAGATTTTTATATCGAGTCACTGAAGAATTTGATGCTCTAAGGCTGATGGTTCACTAAAGCAATCAGACAATTTTACAACACTGCATCATTTTTCATGTCCAGGCTTGTCATTAGGCATGAAAATGCCCAAATGGCGCTAATCCCCTGATGTTGCAAGCAACAGGCTGCTTACTAATTACTTCACAGGGTGAGGACTCATGTCCTACAGTGAGCAGGACTGTGGCATAAACTCGATTCTTGTTAACTAATCAGCTTGTCTGAATGACTGAGGGCTCCTGTGGTGCTGTGGTTTCTATGGAAATCTTCAAGAGAATTACCACTATGCACACCTAGGGTTCTCCTAACAGAGCAGCCACATGCTTCAGGGTGATGCTGATTTTCCTCATTTGGAGCATGTTCTTTTCATGTCTGCTCCACTACGGAAAGTTTTCTGCCTTATCTCAGAATAGACCATGAGATTTATGGCTCTTATTGGCGTCCTACAAAGTCTGAAAATGTTCCCTTTTATCACTTTATCCTAAGCGGTACCACATTAGCACTGTTTGGAGATGAAAATCAGTAAATGTTTATCAATGTTAACATGAGTGGGCCTGGTGTAGAAGATGTTTATAGTTTCTTGGACTTGAGTCCTGCTTAGCAACATTGTTTGCACTGGCAACAATTGGAATAAGCACAAAATTAAGCCTCCTGCACATTGCAGCTCTTTCAAGCACACAAAAATGTTGTTACTGGCATTTAATGGAGCAGCTACAGCAATAAATCCAATAAACCTTTCCTAACCATATGATTAACTCTGTACCTCATAATCATCGACTGGTCCAAACAGAGGAGAGGGTTCACAATTACAAAGAATTAGATTCAAAGTGGTTAAAGATTTGTATGTTGCAATAAATCATAAACCAATTACTTTTAAAAGGGTGACTGGCTCAGGGCACAAAGAAAACTGGCTTTGGTGATTGTGTTAGCATTTGCGGTGGCCTGGTGCTGCCTCAGCGTTCTTATGATGGCCGAGAACCTGGCAGCAGCAGTAGGAAACCTCAGATCAATACTGAGCAACTCCACATTATATCAATAAATAAAGACATGAATAAATAAAAAGGAGAAAATGAATGACTTGTGCTATAATTACACTTTGGACAACAAGTTCTTTATAAGGGACTTTTGAAAAAATAAGTGAGGAACTTGGCTGGAGTGAAATTGTATTTATGTTTAGCTGAGACTACAGGAGTTTGAATATCCTAAAAATACTTATCTAATCTAATCTCCAAATACAGGTTTCAAGGGCCAGTGTGCTACAAAGGTGTGCTGCTAAATAATGACACTTTTAATACAAAGTTGGCACTTTTAATTGGCTTTTAATGTAAGATTTAATGGAACTTTTCATGAAAAGCATCATTATTTGCTCAATAATGCAAAGTTTAGACTTTTAATGAACTTTTAATGCAATGTTTAGTGCACCTTTTCATTAAAAGTGTCATTATTTTCAAAATGATACTTCAGGACAACAGTCATAATCATTTATGAAGAGTCATTCCTGTTCATGACAGGTGTTGTCATGTTTGTGACAGTCCCATGTCAGTCTTATGTACACCCCTTCAAATAAAGTGTTACCCAAAAAAAACGCATGTCGATTAAAGCTTCAACAAATTTTTTTTTCTCAGTTCCACAACTCCTTTAAAATTTAAGATAATAAATATCAAACTGAGCTTCACAGTTAGTATTGTTGCCTTGCAGTAAGAAGGCCCAGAGTTGAAATCCTTGCTTATGTCTTTCCCAATTTTCTTTTCTTTATTGAGCTCCGTAGTTTTGTCACACAGGCCAACAGCATGCAAGTTAGACTAAATGTCCACTTTAAATTGTGTATGTATATGTGTGTGTATGTTTTTGTTTTTTTTTGTCCTTTATGTCTCTGTGCTTCTGCTATGCAGCAGCCCCTAACAGCAACCCTCTGAGAGAATGTGCTGCGGTTCTCTTGTATTTAAAGTCAGGGTTAGAATGTGTTTCAATGAATCATCTGGTTGGCTTTCTTAAATTGTTTGCTTGAACTCAAAAGTGATTCTAAATACCAGGGTATTCCATTTGGAAGTAATTGAATTGAATATACATACTGTAACTGATAGCCAGAGTAACACCAGAGTTACTTGTAATAAGCCTTATTGTGAAACATTTTCTTGCCTGAGAACCTAAGCTCATGCACTTAGGGGTTTATTACTGCTCTGTCAGAAATGAGGCACCCAATAGCGAACTATGAGCTAACCAGCAACTTTTTAAAAATGTTTTTCATTTATTCTTCACAAATATGAGCTGTTCTTGCAGTCAAGAAGGTGAGTTTCATCGTGTCACTCTAGGCTGTGGACTGCTGACTCACGAAAATTGGTTCTGCCAAATCAAGGTGCTGCACTCATATTGAAATGATCAATCGATAGCATAATAATGACCAACTCTCACTCCCTGCGCTTAAGATTTCACATGAACTTTTATATAGTAGGCAGAAAATGGTTGTTAATCTGTCAGAGTGATGCCAGCAGACCTATCCGACCAGAGAATAGCAAGATAGCATTCTTGCCATTACCAAGCTCTCTAACCCGGACAGAGAACCTTTTGCACTGCAGGGAGTGAGGAATTTGTTATTGTCCAGCTTGTTTTGATTGTAGTCTCAATTTGCTGTTGTTATCTGACAGGATTAACACTTTGTATAGACTCACATATTCCATCTGATTCAAGGTCCATCATGTTTTGCATTCAGATGTGGTACTCTACACACTTTGATTGTAGCAAGAGGCTATTTGAGCTGCTTCTGCTCTTCCGTCATCTCACACCAGTCTGTTCATTTTCTGGCCTCTAATATCATAAGATATTTTAATCTAGTTGCTACTTACTGAACATTTTTACCTCTCTGACCATTCTCTGTAAAACTGAGAGATGGTTTAGTTTGGAACAAAGAACTGTTAAAGTACTTTGGAATTACATGCACATGCTACAGAAATTTTTTATTTCAGTCTCATTTATGGTCTTATTTCTCCATATTTGATGGAAGGCATCTACATACAGCTGTGCCTGTACAGTTGTGTATATGTGTATTATTTACAGTCTGCATTTAAATTCCAGCTCCAACCAGGTAATTGCTTTTAAAGATAAAAGCAGGTTTTGATTGATTAAATATTGATTTAATTTTCTTGAATAGAACTGCAAATGTCCTTGCGGAAACCAACCTGTGCAGGGTGAAGATGCATGGTTTAAAAAGGATATTTGCAAGGTCTTTTCAGAATATGACATAACCAATAGACAATTTAATACCTCATAGAAATATGCTTATTCTCCATCAGCACTATTTTTTATCATCACTAATTTCTTGAAGACAACATAGTTTCTTTTTAATTTCCTGAAAAACAAAGAACAGCTTGTATCTGCACACCTTCATTAGAGCAAAATATTCCAAAATGATTTGTTTCATAAACTTATAATAAATATTGTCACCTTAAAATTAACAATGCAGCAGTCCGTCAGTTAGAGCAACTGTGGCAAGAGTGGAGAGGAACAACTCACTTTAAACAGCAATCAACTTCCAGCAGAACCGAGCTCAGCGCTGGCAGCCTTCTGCTTCGATCAACTGGCTATTGAGAGAACAGGAAAGAAACATGAGAAAATAAAAACTTAGCCCTCGTTCAGGACGGCTGTTGCAAGGGGAAAGGAAGGAAAAGGAAAGGAAAGGAAAGGAAAGGAAAGGAAAGGAAAGGAAAGGAAAGGAAAGGAAAGGAAAGGAAAGGAAAGGAAATAGAATAGTCCTCTAAATGTCCTATGAGGGTTTATGGGTTGTTGTGACTTTACACACACATACAGTATGTTCTTCCAGAGTTGCACCAGGTTGTTGGTATGCAACAGTTTACACCTTTGTAACATGTATGAGGGTTCAAATTCAGGAGTCCCTCAAATGACAATTGCGGTTAATTCACCGAGAAGACAAAAATACTTCAGAGAGCACCGCTAAACACATGATGTTTATTGACTTGACATCTACTGTTTTGATCAACAATGTGGCAAAACATTGATGAGGAAAAAGAAAATGAGGTCTGCCATGTTTCTTTCTATACTTTTTTCTGTTCAGTTATTCTCACAAAAATGCATTGAGAAATTTTGACCAGTCTTCCATCCATCAGTATACCCCTTCATTCTAACCTGCCTTTACTCCTCAGCGAAACACACTGAGCAGAGAAACATGCTGCAGGTCCATGATCAATACTGGCTTTAATGATAGCCTATGTCACTATGGTTAATGTTCCCCAGATAAAACCAGTTCCTACAACAGATGGAGTCGATGCAGCCAAGGGAAGCTTCAGCTCCTGTTTAAACAAATTAGCCAAAGGCACAACCTTAAATATTTCACAGCTTAGTGCACAGGCGTGTTCATTAGATCATCTATATCAATGTTCCTGCATGTGACGGGCAGTTTCTACCAGATGGCTACAGTCGGTCCAGGCAGGATCTGATGAATGCTGCAGCAGCTTTATTAGTTTTACTGACAGGTGCTTTTATCTTCTCTCTTGAGTTAACAAGCCAAGCTAGTTCTGGATGTACTTGTAGTTCAATAAATGGAAAGATAGTGGGAAAATATTTTGTTCTGTGAAAAATTAACACAACAGGATCTCACCGGTATACAGAGACTGATTATTTTCTTCATTTCAGCTGAATGTTTTCATCTCTGAACATTTTTTGAAGTTTATGTGTCAGTGTTTTGATTGGTTGTTTCTGTCTTGATATTACATGGCAGAAATTGTTCATAATCTCATAGTAACTTGACAATTTGTAATTTTGCACAGCATTTAAAAATTGCATACATTTTTTAACCATCATGAAGTACGTAAATATTTCTAATGTTTCTTATGTATGTCTTAAATTTTAAACATGCATTTTCTTCACAATATGTATACTCTTCTCAATAAAAATTGAAAAATCTTTATCAGGTATTTCACTTTTAGGCATAAGTGAAATGCCTAAAAGATGGAAAGGCGTCTAGAGACTGCACAGCAAAAAAAGACATACTGATAAGATAAATGTGTAGACAGATCTATAATGTTCACCTTCCCAGTGTCAGCATAAAATGTTGGCTCCATTCCTGCCAAAGACCGATTAAAGCTGGTCATAAAAACAAACTTCTGAGGGAATTATGTCAGCAGTATACCAAGAGGTGGTTTATGAGCTCCAGGTCCCTTTTAAAGTCCTAAAAGATCAATTTCAGTGAGGTAATGTTTTCATGAAGTTCTCTGAAAAATGATTTCCAAACCACTAGGTTAGGATGTAATACACAAGTACAGAGAATTTGTTCACTTGATACATTTAGGGGTTTTTTTGTTTGTTTTTTTTCAGAAAGTTTTTCTCAGACTTATAAAGTATCATACCTGAGTTTATTAGGTATAAAAAGTGAACAAAAATAATGAACTGGCTACAGAATTAGATTTCACAAACATCTCTTTCTGAGAGTCATGTTTGTGAAATTTACAAGTCTTACAACATGTTGTGATCAACCTCCTGCAGAAATTAAAATCTCTACAGCAGCAGTAATGGAGCAGAACAGGCACACTGATTAGCTCCCCCTGTAAAGCTAAACAGAAATATGTTTTACAAACAATATAGTTGATTCTTTATGAGAGGAAATAAATGTATTTTTACAAAATTCTTAGTGACTGCTTCTTAGGTATTTAAGTACAGCCTTATCTCAATATATCCATCTGTCTACAGCATAATACTGGTAGAGAAGAGTAAAACTTATAGAATAATGATAACTTCACATTCTAATGCAGTATCACAGCCCAAGGATGGAAAGTGGGTAAAAAAGAAGTTGTGTTAAGAAAAAGATAACATTTTTCATGAACTCTCTATGGATGTGCTACCAATCATTACCCAACTGGGGTTAATTGCAGGTGAATTCAGCTCAACATGCCTCATGTTTAAATCCTTGAGTAGGGTGCCAGTTTGCTAGGTCTCCATTAAGCTGCTCTAAGACATAATTTCTCCTGACTTCCTCACCCTTCTTGGATAAATGACCTTACATTATTTTATAAATTTAAATGTGAGGCATGCAATTAAGAAAAAATTATGATAAACCTTTTAAGATCATGCCTTATGCTTTCAGTGTATTATGTAACTTCAACTGTTGAACTAAGCTAGTAATCAGTAGCTGCTCTGCATTCAATTCACATTGTTTCTTACTGTAAAGTCTCTGTTCCTGCTCTTTTCCGACAGATGGTTACCGTGATAAACCACCTGGCATAATATTATGTTAATTTGTTCCAGAAGGTGACAAAGTCATTTATCGACCGTAGCTAATTGATATTATATGAAGAATGTCAACAGCACTATCTAAAGAACACAAATAGTCATCATGAGTCAGTTAATGTACAAGGAGCTTCATAAACAGGTAACAATGTGTTTGGCTTTTCATCCACCATGGGTGTTTGTGGCTCATTTCTGATCCAAGTCAGACTACAACATGACTAATTTGTCATGAAGTGACACATTAAGAGGTTCTTCATGCTCACACTCAGAGTTCTGCTGAAATAGGAGTCATTTATATGCTGCACATCACATTTTTAATAGCACTGCAGGGTGTGAACTGGAAAAAGTTGGCAGGAAATCCAAATAAATTGCACAACCACTTAACCCACTGCTGTTGTTATTGGTGCATCTTTAGAGCGCCTTCATGTTCGCAGCATCACATTGTGATTCTGATCAAGCAAGTCACAGCAGCGGAGGCGGAGTCAGACAAGTTCATTCCCATTTAAACAATGCCAGAGCAATGACAGAGTCTTGGATTTAGATGTTTTCAGAAAGGGACTGAAAGTACATTTCTCAGGGGGTGTTTCTGTGTTTGCAAACCACAAATATAAATTGGCAACATGTAGAAAGACATATATTTTTCAGTTTAGTTTCAACTTAATCATAGACACTCTGAGTCAGCATAAATGGATTTTCCACAAAAACAAATTTGCGTGTCTTTTCAGGCGAAAAACATTTCTTCTCAAGTGTTCCATGTGTTGAGCATACATTATTCTCCCTGTTGCTTTTCATGTTGGAATTTATTTATATAATTTTGCAATGAAGTGAATTCCCTCCTCTATCGGCCCCTGTTTTAAATATCAGACAATTTGATGTCTTTTATATTTTTATATGTGAGAACGCCTGGGAAAGCCATGGCCCTGACACCATCACTAACATTTTTTGCTCTTTCTGCAAAGTCCTTACCCAGGAGAAAACATCTATAATTGTACCTGTTCCAAAAATTAAAAGACCTACAGAACCCAATGACTTTCAACCAACAGCACTGACATCTCTGTTTATGAAGTGTGTGGATTGTTACCACCATCTTATGGAACCACAGAAATTTTCTAAATCATCCAGGGGGATGGAGGATGCAATTCTGACATTAATGAAGTGTGCACACACAACTTAAGACACCAGAGACTCGTGCAAAGATTTTATTTGAGGATTTATCTTCTACTTTTAATGCTATGATATCAAAGACTCTTGCAGATATGCTGGCTAATGAATTTTGGGTTATGGACTTGCAAACGAGCCAGAGGAGGCTGTTTTCCCTTTGCTACAATGACAACATGCAGGGATGTTTTATCACTGCTACTTCATGCACTAGCACTTTACCTAACAGGCACTTTATTAAATATGTGGACAACTCAGCTTTGGTGAGCCTCCTAAATTAAAGGGATACTGTGGTCCCATTTTATATTCCCTTTTCAACTGGTTCAATAAGTCAAACCTCATTTAAACACTAATAAGAATAAGGAAATGTCCATTGATTTTAGAAGGTCACAACCCTTCTCTGCCTCAGTCATTAAGAGAGAGACTATTCATGCTGTCACTAATTACAAATATCTTGGCACTGTGCTAGACAACAAGCTGAAATGGGACGGATCTCATGCATATTAAGTCACAGTAAAGAATACACTTCTTAAAAGAATTGGTTCTTTCTTGTGTCAACAGCCAAGTGCTCCAAGAAAAATACTTTTATTGCAAGTATTTTAGCTTATTGTACGATCTGTTACCTTGGCAATACCACTTAGGTACAGTCAGAAACACAGTCACAGTTGCCAACAAGTTACTTGGGATTGCTCCAAGTACGAAGAGAATTTAAAAAACTTTTTGGTTAAAAAGGAAAATCACATCATCTGTGACTCTACATACCTTCATATACTCTACATATCTTTTCATTCAACCCCCCCAAACCCCATTGAGATGTTGTTTCTGTAAAACCTCTCCCCTTTGCAAACCTGCCACTTCTAACCAAGAACTGTCATAAATTGCCTTTAACCTCAGAAGCAATTGAAGCTTTAAATGAGTTGAAATAAACCAGCCATAAATCTGACCTGGTCAAACCCAAAGGTAATCTGCTGTTCAGCTTGATTTTCATCAAAAAAAGTTTTAAAAATTTTGATTCAGAAGACAAGGTCCCAATAAATCTGGAGCATCACTAACAAGTCAATTTAACTGTTGTCATGCCTGAGAGTGTGAAACCAGGTTGCTTTGTGATTCTTGTCTGCTGAAACAGATGCTTAATTTAATTACTAAACCATCGAGTGGCTACAGATATAAATGTCAACCAGATCCAATTTCTAGTTTTATTTGAGACTAAATCAATGCAAGAGATGTAAAATAATTTCCCAACAGTTAGTGTAGACACATTGTTTTTTGTCAGGCAGTTAGTGATAGTATTGGTTTCATCTCTTTAAGTGTGCTAAATCAAAAGGCAATATCATTACCAGGGAGCAATGAATGTCAATGTAAATGTCTGTTTGGCTATCCAAAGATTTATCTCCTCAGGAGAAACTCTGCATCCCATTTAAATAAGTGGAAACCATTTAGCTGCACAGCACACTCATTATTAACGTAAACTGATAATGTCTTGTATGAAAAGAAGACAAAGAAAAAGTTAAGATGATAAATTAAAAAGAAGATATTTTTGTCTTTTCGTTCCTTTTTAATGTGAATGTTTGCAAAACTTTGGACAGAAACTCAATCAGTTACTTGCTTGAGGTAAAAAAAATCAAACTAAAGTAAGAGAAAAACATCAACCTAAACCTACTATTTGTCTTACAGTTATTTATTCAATTGTAAGATATTTTTTATTTTTCATTTTGTGTAATTGAGACATACTGTACTTTGTACTATGAGTACAACTTAGAGCCAAAATCCATAATAGACTCTATATTTATTCTTAATTCATGTGTCAGAAAAATATTATCTTGCTAAGTATGTATTTGGGGTAGGCTATTTTAGCTACTAGTTCTTCTTGTGGCAATAAAGCATACAATAAAAAAACCCGTAAAAATCCCAGTATTTATCAAATATTCTGAATTGTACCAATAATGAGAATTTTTATTCTTGATGAGAGAAATGGTTAAGAGGTCAAAATGAGGAGCCTGTTCAGAGTTCATGAGCTGTTGTAAAGGGGACTCAAAGTGCCTGCTGGAGTAACCATGGTAACAAGCTGAGCAGATAATGGATGAAAATGTAAAGTAGTGATGAAAGACTGGTGTGGGATAAAACAGCATCCTGCTTTTAATTTTGAATTGCCAATTTACAAAAACATTCATTTATTCATGACTGGGGCATTTTCTGCTCTCACAGCCACCATATAATCTCTTTTATACTTCTTACGTGTCAAGTTGTAAGAAATAGGCTTTCAGTTCAGGTGGAAATTGATTTTTAGTCTGTTTGTTTTTGACTTTATTGCCCTGAAGCACCTTCTGGAGGGCAGAAGTTTGAAGAGGTGGTGGCCGAGGTGTGAGGAGTCCTTGATGATGCTGCTGGTTCTCCGAAGGCAGTGAGTCCTGCAGATCCCCATTTAACCCACACAATCTTTTAAACAAATATTGTTGTGGTACTTTTTTTGTCTAAAAATAAAAGATTTTATTCCATGAGGCTCTATCAGATTGTATGTTAAAGAGCACAATAAAAAAGCAATGGGGAAAAAATTCATTTAACAATTTAACAATCTAATTAAACAACTAAATTTATTTCTCATTATTCTGTATTTTCGTTATTTGAGGAGTCCTACATTTTATCTTGAGCAAATTATGATTCATAGTATTTGTGCTGTTGCTTTGAGTGTGCGCTGGCTGTGACTCATGTTGCCTGAGAGACCGAGGGTCGGCTTCATCTCTGAGGATAGAGTGAGATACAGTTCAGTGAATGAGTTGCAGTTAAAACATTTGTAAGCTGATGAAGGTCTTGCAGAAAAAAAACAAGGACTTCGGGGAAGCAAATGAGACATCACAGTAAGCCAGAGCCAGAGATCAACATAACCCACCTACGGAGTTTAAATAATTGATACCACGGCTCCGCTGAAAGGTTCAAAAATGAGTCAATAATCCCCCTAGCAAAACTCTTCTCATTCATTGTTTCCCCTTTTAACACCAGCAATTTTTTTACATATTGAGGTGTTACTTTATCCTGTTCATAATGTTTTCAAATCCTTCTGGGCTTGGATGGTAAGGAAACACAAAAACCAACACGCGGTTGAGAGTCCTGGAAACAGATTCTGTGCAACGAGCAGATGGAGAGTAATAATTCAAAAGAAATTGTGAATTCATGTCTGATCTGTACATTTCCAGACAGCAGAGAGTTGTGATGTCCTGACATGTCTTTTCCTACAATATGTTATTTTTTTTCCCTTTGTGTTAATAGGAAACTTTAATAAACAGCACAAACAAAACATAACATGCACATCTCTTGGGGAATACTAGTTTGTTTGTGTTGTAATTAATAGTTTATCAGTAAAAGTTGAACTACTTGTTTTGGGAATGCAGCTAAAAGGATAAAGTAATATTCATGCACTTGGTCACAATGCTTATCAGATCAAATCAAAATCAAATCAAATTTTATTTGTATAGCACATTTCAGCGGCAAGGCATTTCAAAGTGCTTTACATCATATCAAAAAACAGAAACATGGTGCAACATAGAATCAACAGTAAAAACAATAAAAACAACAATAAAAACATGACATTTAGTCAAGTT
>CAEFZX010015493.1:0-16942 GCA_903066825.1 Alfaro cultratus | reverse complement strand
ACGTAAAATGTGTGTTTTTCCGAAATCGTCAAAATGTGACGCTGAGGGAGCCGTCCCAAATCGTCAAGTATTGACGCAAAGGGGATACCCGAGGCGTCAAGATGTGACGCTTGGTCAGTACGCGTCAATATATGACGAGTTGGGAGTGAGAATGTGTTGGACTATTCTCGACAGTTGGCTGATGACAAAACCAACATGCATCAAACATCTGGTTGATTCACATGTGAGACTTTAGGCTAAAGTACAACAAGAAAAAGCAACCCGCCATCAGTAACCTGTGGCACACAAGAGCAATACAAGCTGGCAAGGCTTTGGTGTAACTTGAAACAATTGTGCTTTATCTTAATAAACACCTTCCTGGGAATACATCAGATAGTGAAGTGAATGACAAGCACACAGCACACGTAGCTCCCTCAGGCATACATTGCTTGGAGGCAATTAATTACGAAGCCTTTACAACAAATATCAGAGCATGTAGAGAAATCAGGATTGAGACATGTACTGGTGTGTGTGCGTGCGTGTTGGCGTGTGTACGTCAGTGTGTGTGCATGTATAAGTTTGCATTTCCCTTATCTAAATGGAAGTAAACTGGTGGGAGGATTTGTAAAGAGAAGGAGATTAATGAATGCAGGAGAGGCGTTTCAGAAGCACACGTTGCCACAAAATGAGCTGCATCAACACACACTTTTGCACGTGCTAAGAAAGTTCATGCGAAAGTAACGAGTGGTTTAACACGACCAATAATAGGACTTTTTTTTCTTACTTTTTTGCCATGGTAAAGGAAGGAGGTTAAATTTACAAAGACAATGTCAGGTAGATGTAGACAGAGCCTCTGCACAGAATAGAATATTAATGATGATGATGGTGAAACAAGTCAGGGACCAAATTGTTACATTACATTGTCAAATTTTTACAGTGGGTGGCCCTCTCATTCCAATTTCTCATATGATCCAGTTGGGGCAAAAAAGTGCTCCAAATAAATAAATAAATTGTAGGGTCTGTAAATATAGCCCCCTCCATCTCCATGGCAATAAAGTAAAACAATTAAATAAATAAAAAGTCAATTTCCCCTTTTGCTGATGTTGGTAAACCAAATGGATGCGGAAGCTGGACCACACATCTCCAAAAACATGGGGAGGCTTCTCCCCTCCAAGATGGAGGATTGGAGTTTTTCCAAGTTTTGTGCCTCTGGTAAGGTACAGACCCACCAGTTGGGAACATTTCTCCGCTCCCAGCCCAGCCGAGAGTCTCCCAGACCACTCCAGGCCGACAGCCCTCCCCTCTGTGCTGGAGTTTTGGAATGGGAAAGTTCAAACTTAGTCGGTAAATGTGTTAGCCATCTCCCCTTTAGTGCTCATTTTTTGGAAAAGGCAAAAAAAAAAAAAAAAAAAAAACGTCAAGTGAGCGTAAAAACCTTTTTACAAAATTGAGGAAGTTATTTTGAATTTTACCATTTTCATCAACCATTTCTAATGCAATACTTTAATAGTTGACTATAAAGTTGCTGATGGATATATGGCTATTATCTTTGACACATCGCTTTCTAAAGATAATGAGGTATTTGCTCGTCTCTGCAAGAGAAATACGTAACGACATTTCAGTCGGTTTTCCATAGCTGAAAAAAGGCTTCTTCTGTACAATGTTTGCAAACGCTAACGAGGATACGCCAACAGTATCACCAACACTCTGAGGCCCCCCGACAACTTCATAAGCAAAGCAGACAAGTTGAGTAAGTTGGCGTCAGGTGCTAACTCTGCTGAAGGAAAAGAAAGTGATTCCATTTTCTCCACTAAACAAATGTTGTGGAGCACAAACTGTGTTCTCTATCTGCACCACTCCTCCCAGGATGGCTCATCAACAACTGTACAGACAGGAACTCCAGCCAGGAGGGAGCATGTTGAAGAGAACAGAAAATAAAACACACACACAGTGAAAAGGTCTTTAAACTAGAACCAAACAGAAAAAACAACTTCTCCAATGTTATGTTGCTCTGAACTATTACTGTACTCTAGAGCCATTGTTATATTCATGTATTTTATATTGGCAGACAAATTTTTATGCTAAATTGAACTTAAAAAAACAAGTGGGAACTCAAAATAATGACATGTGAAAAAGACTGAAGCCATCATAGCATTAACTACGGCTGAACATGGTTCCATGCTACCATGCAGTCAATTTAGAGAAACATGTATAGGTAAATTTTCAGACTCCGCTGCTGCGACTCACTTTGAAATTCACAGGACAAAGTGCATAAATGATTAATGGTGTTTTTAGCACAATATACTTCGGAAAAGTTGGCTGTAGAGATGAGGGTGACCAGTTTCAGTCTAAATCCGATAAGCTCACCGATGTTAGTTACTGTAAGTGCCTGGGGGTTGTGATAAGGCACTTCAATGACAGCAAACACACATTTCTAGGGCTTGTTGAATTGGAGGGAGGAAATGTGAGATCTATAGTACAACCTGATGTGGCTTTTCTGGAAAAAAGTGCAGTCTTCCACCTACCTTCTGGAAAAAGTGCAGTCGTAGACAGGAGTTTCTGTCCTACACCTAGAAACTCCTGGATGTAGGAACTGACAATGGTTCCGTTATGATGGGGACTAAAACTGGGGGTCCATAAAGTACTGAAGGACGATTATGGGTCTTTCAGCAGACAACACTGAAGTGCATATCAGTCTTCAATGTAGAGAAAATTACAAAGCACAGCAAAAGTTTGACAAGAATATTTTAAAAATCACGAAGCTACTTGGCTACTCTTCTTCGAACTTAAGGGAAGCGCCGTCATTCCCTCTACATTCATTTCTTGAGGAACTTGTGCAGTGAGGCGACAATCGCCTGTGGTTGGCAAAGTTCGTGCATGTCAAATTTCTAAGACGAAGGCTAGAAACGTGACATAAGAAAGCTGAAAAAATATCAACTTTTGTCAATGCTGTTGCTACTGCGACTTGTCTGTTGAGTTCACCCCAAGTCACAAATTTTAGCGTTTTGTTGTTGTTGCTCCCGGTGTGTCGAGCCCAGTAGGCTACACTCACAAAGCAGCAAATGTGATCCAAGTCCAGTGGGTTTTTGTGCATTTGAAACTCATATCTGAGCAGTCAGAACGGCTCAATTCCAATTTTTGCAACTCCCAAACAATCTGATTTGTGCCACTTTCATATGTGGCACTAAATTTGATACATACCCCATAGTTTTTCAAGTGTTTGCAATCAGAATGGTCGTGTTGCAATTTATCAAGGTTTTTAGCTGAACCTGCCATAGAAAGCTTTGACCAAAATGAAGATGACAAACTTTTCCTGTGAGCCAGATCATCCTTTTAATAAGTTCAGCTCCCATTGCTAATAGCTTTTGTTTGCATACAACATACCAGGAATAAGGAGAAGGAAGGACTGTTAGTCTTTTTCCAGTTTTGTACATGACTTCCTTTTCTTAGAATTGTTTATTGAAGGGAATAAGAAATTAGAGAAAGCAGGCGTTAATTATTTAACTATTTTAGACTCTTAAGTGTTTTCTCCTCCTCACTGCCTTCACATGCTCCTTCTTCAAGCCCATTTCTGTGTCAATCCTCCTTTTTCTGTCTGTGTGCAGGCAACAGGCTCATGAATACTGCTTTTATTTTCTCTCAAAGTGATTGTTTGGCTTGCATTTTCTTTAAAGCTGCAGCTGCTCTTTGGAGCGATTATCATTATGAGAAATGACTCTTGCACTGATCCCTTCGCAAATGTTCCTGAAATGAGACTCCTGCCTGGGTTTCCATACGTTAGACGGCCTCATTAGTTCAAGTGCTCCTTAGCGTTCGTTCTCCACACAGCAATGAACAGCACAAACAAGAGGCTTTGCATGGCTTAGAAATTAGTCCTCAGTAATTGTACAGCTTAATAATTATTCCTTAGTAAATACCACAAAAAAAACATGTGATCTTTTTGTTTTTTACTTAAGTGTTTGATGAGATGTTTAACTCTTGAAACAGGAATCTCCAGCGCCAAGTTCCTGAATCAAAGTTGCACACCACATAGTTATGCCCTTTGACTGATCAAATCAAAATACTTCCTGTTAGCATAAAATAAAATTCATTGCTGCAAACCTTCCTTTGCAGCAATATCTTGCTTTGGCTAGTTTCAATGCATTTCATCAAAAAACACATATGCAAATCTATATAAGAACAAAAACGATGTAGCCAAATGCAACAGAAGGAGCCAGTGAAGAACAACAAGATACTATGACATTCAATATACTGACAGACTGGGAGAAATGACAAAGGAATCACAAGAGCTAATGAGTGGTGAGTGGGTGAAGCTGGGGAAAGGAGCAGGTAGGGGCAAACGAAATGAGGAGATAATTACCAGCTGGGAAGGGGAGCAGAAAGGAAGACAGAGGATGAGGAGAAAAGAAAGAAACCAGAACCTAATATAAACAGCAAACACAAAGAAATACTCATGTACAGAAACAAATCCAAAACAACAACAATGAGATTAAATGAACTAACACAAGAAATCAACTCAGCATAACTGAAACTAAAAGTCCAATCACCAAGGTTCGTAACAAACCTGTACACACTGAGCAAGTACAAAGAAATGAGTTCTTTTAATTTAGGCACCAAGAACACAAAAATACAAAACTAAAACAAAATAATGACTAATAAAAAAACAACACCATGGAACTCAAAACCAGAGTGAAAAGGAAAATCAGAATCCTACAATTTGACTCATGACAAACTACTGGATGGATTCAAAGTAAGGCAGGATCATCTTGAGTCATGTGAAAAGTAGCGCGTGTACTTGTACATGAAACAGAAAGCAAGATTATTGCTGACTTATTGAACCGAGGTAATGAGCAGAGAGAGTCGGCTGTGTTGCCGTGTCTTTGATAGATCTGAGTTACCTAACCTCTGTCCTTGATGCTCAGAAACCTGCTGCCGTAATCCCGATCAGCATCGATTCAGCTAAATTATTTATCCCGCGCTCTCCACCGCACACTCGCAATTCTATAAACTTGATATTATGCTCTATAAATATATACGACTACTTAGCACAGATGAGGCTTTTGCAGAGGTTCCCTGTAGATAGGCTTATGAAAGTGCAATGCTTTAGAACCATTAAGGAAGAGACGCATGCTGGCCTCCCAAATCCCATTCCAGAAATTACATGATAATGTGTTGCCTTGACTTCTCACTGTTGAAAAGAAAACTGTAAACTAACATAGACCACCATAGCAACATAGGGAATTTTACTGTACTAATAATAGAAAGCTTCAGTAATAGGTTTATATAGTAAATGTCCTGACTTGTACTAATTCTCTATGAATCAAAGTTAGTTTTGGGTTTTTTACTATAATTTAGTTTCATTTTATTGTGACTTTTTATTTGTCTACTTCAGTTTTAATACATTTTTAGACTATGTTAGCTACTTTTTATTTGTTAAATATTGTTTAGTTTTAGTTTTCATTAGTTTTTTCATACTTTGAATAGGAGATGAAATTTTCACAAAGTCTACATGTATGAGCTCAAAATTTCAAACACATGATATTTTACCGGTCACTTGGCTGGAGGGTGAGTGATTTTCACATCACTGAACGAACTCCATAGGAAATGAATGGAGAGGGAGCGACGCCTGGTGAGCCCTTAAGGTGACAGCAGAACCCCAACGGTCACGCTGGATTTTGTAAGAACATTTGATTAATGAACACCAATTACCATAGAACATCACGGATTAAGACATGCAATTGGTGTGAATACTTTTCCAAAGCATTGTAACTCCTTTGACCAAGAAGGTTTTCTGAATGGAGCTGCTAACTGGAAAGAGACAAGGCTTACGCAACTATATTTTATCTGCTTTTCTCTATAACAAGTTCCTTGCTGAGTCAATCAGCTTTATGATAAATCCTCTGTTTCCTCTCATTCAGTTCAAAGATGAACATGCTGCATATTTTTCATGAGCAATATGCCTTGCAGCTTAATTGAGACCTAATTACATTTTTTAAAGCCAGCGTCCTTTGAAGAAAACGACAATATTTGTGACTTATTGTAAAAGTTGTAAGTGCCATCAAGCTAAAAATGAGAAATCTCACTAATCTGTTTCAAGTTAACCTCTCCGCACATCAAAGTTAGATTTAAGATTAAAATTGACAGACTTGTGATATTCTTCAAAGGGAAGCAAACGCTAAGAACCTGGGAGAGCGAGAGAAAAAAAAAAGAAGTACTTCTATCTATTTGAAAATCAGGACAACTGTCAGTCAGAACATATATCCAGGTAGAACCATGTTCCAACTTTGGGAGATGAAGAGAAAAATTTAATCAAAGTCCTCGGCCTGAAAAACAGCATGATAGTGATGTGCCTTCCTTTTGTAAATTTGTTTCAGACTAATCTGAATATAGATTCAACTGAAGCCCACATTCCACTTTAAATGATCCCCAACATTTATGGAAAGGTATGACAGTTAATGATTACCGCTTGACATTCTGGCCCAAAAGGTCATCAAAATCACAACGAGATCAATAAATGCAACATTCTATCTAAGCAGACTCCCATTAATATTTCAGCAAATTATGTTGATGTCCACAGATTTGGACTAAAGAATTTGTCCCATTTACTTTAAGTCAAGTTTAATTATACAGCACTCTCCAGCAACAAGCCTGATGAAAGCATCATGCAGTCATCAATTGTGAAAAAACAATAAACATTACACTTTGTCAAATGACATAATAAAAATCTAGTAAAACTATATCAAATATATAAATGTTACTATGAATCAAAAGGCAAAAAACAAAACAAAAAAAAACAGCCGCGCTTTTAGCCTTGATAAAAAGGAACTCAGTGTTTCAGCAGATTTGGAGTTTTCTGGAAGTTTGTTCCAGATTTGTGGAGCATAGAAGCTGAATGTTGCACTCTATTAAATATTAGGAAAACTCTGTAAGACTTGTCTATGTTAAATAAATATAGTAGGAGGAAAAGGGAATAGATCTGATGCTATAAAGTGAAGTACATTTACAACTAAGTTATATTCCCTCAAGTTCCAAACTTTCTTGATGAAGGTGCTACAGTTGGCCAAGGTTTCAAGGTGGCGCCCTCAGTCCTAATACGACTAAACAGTCATGGGAAACAACAGAGAATCCTGGGGGAGGTGAGAGAGGGAGTGAGGGGGAGGCCAAAACAGATGCTGCACCCAAGCCAAAGTAATGAGTGGTAGAAAAGCAGAGCAGAGATGAAAAGACCATCTTCCATGTTTTATTCATGTAGTTTGTTTTTAGCCTGTCGGCTGCCATTAGCTGCTCTGCATCCACATCAGTGTTTGTAAGAGGTTATATTTTCTTCCTCGAAACATAGGAAAGTTTTGTTGAATGCCACTTTGTAGGACAAATTGTTTGAATCCTGGTTTGGGGTCTTTTTTATGTTACCTCTGGAGTGTTTTATGAATTTCTAATATTTCTGTATAAAATGGTGTTCATCCTCTTTCTAAACCAAACCATGAAGGGGGTAGCAGCAGCTAATGGTTTCCGACCAGGATTATTTAGGACTGTTACGACCCGGCTCGACTGGTCGCAACAAAAACTTGGAGGACACGGCAACCAGACAGCGATTTAGCCTATGAAAGGCATTTATTAAAATAATCAGAACGTCTAGGGGATGACAATAGACGGCAGCTCGGCATGGGGCGATCGACAGCCTGGTCCCTCCACACCAGGAAGTCCGGACCCCAACCTGGTCTGGACTGGATGGCTGTCTGCGCAGCTTGCTTGTTTCAACCAGGGACGCACCAACACTCCTGAATGGAACGGCGCTCCTTAAGTATCCAACAGGTGGCCGCGGAATGGAAGCGCCGCCCACTTTGAGGACCTTAATTGATAGTGTTAATTGACAATTACACACACACACAGGACGGCTCAGCAGGGCCGTCACAAGGACCTTTAAGGAAGGGAAAAAACTGATTTTTGAATATATCAGTTGTGTTAAATAAACGGTTTTTAATCATTTAACATTTCTTAGTACTTTTCTGAACAGCAGTTAAAGCTACATTGATAGGGAGATAGGAGAAAAAAGATTTGGTTAGCAACATATTTCTAATGATAAATTATCATAAAACGGAAAACCTTTGATACGCAAAATCCATCCATCCATCAAAGGCCATGGAAATAGTATGTTTGTGCTTACTTTTTCAGTGCAAAAATATATTCAGAATACATTTTTGATCTAACAATTTGAGTATCATTTGCATATATGAATGAAATAAAAACTTAAATTTTCTAAAGACAGAGCCTATGGGAAAGATATAAATGGAAAATGAAATAGGACTAAGAATAGAGCCTTGAGGAACTCCACATGTGAGTGGGGCTGTGGAGGAAGTGAACTCTGTGAGACACACAGGGAAACTCCTGGTAAATAATCCCTTAAGCAGCCCAATGCAGAGCCTTTGATAAAGCACAGATCCAATCAGGAGATAAAAATATTGTGGTCAACTACATTGAAGGCTGTTGTTGGATCTAAAAGAAGAAGAATAGCTGAATCGCCTGTATCTGCAGCTAATAAAAGGTCATTAAAGACCTTCAACCGGGCAGTTTCAGTAGTGTGAGGAGTTTTAATGCCTAACTGAAATCTTTTAAGGATGTTTCAAGTGGTTACAGAGGACTGCAGCTAATTCATTCTAATTTGTTGTTTCTACTTATTTATTTTTGTAAATTTAAATTGTCTTCCAGTTCCAGTTCTAGATGTTCATTAGAATTTAAAGTTTATTGATCTTTGAGATTGAGTTCTTCCTGTATTGTGCCATTACTGTTATATTACTTGAAACTGGTGTCAAAACAACATTATTGTTTATCGCAATAATTTCTGAGACAATTTATCATTCAGACAAAAGGGAGACCAACCTCTCTGCTCAACCTTAATGACAATGTTTTGTCTTTTGGTGTTAATATAGTTTGGCCTGATTTTAAACAGCGACCTGGTTAGAAAGAATTTTTGAGCTGCTCAAATTTCTGATTAATGCTTGTCATATTTTTAGATGATAGTGCAAACTTTGAATCAGTTATTTAGGGTACAAGCTGGTCAATGGGTGGAAAACATGGAGGTTGCACAACTCATGTCTAAGATTGGTGAGTACAACGGGAAGCAGCTTCATATCTGGAAAGTGTTCACAATAAAGGGTTTGTTTTAATAGCAAAACAAAATTAAAGTTGTAATATTTGATGTTTTTTAAATGCTCACCTTTCCCATGTTAGCGACGGAATTTGACACCTTCGTTCATCACACATAGAAACTCATCTACCAGCTGTGTACCGCCACCCATTTGTTGAGACCGGGATGATATGAAATTAATTTTCCGGTTCGTCCGTAATAAAGCTATGTATCTAAAGCACAGCTGCCAGGAGTGTTCAGTGTATCCGCTCACCTGTATAAATACACCTGTTCCCCGCCGTTCGCTGTGAACAGCGGCCACCAGGCAGCAGCTCTGGGAGGAGAAACTCTGCAGTACTCCACACATCGCGCCAGTCAATTCAAAGAGCTTATTGGTTCTCCAAAAAGATTACAAACCCGGACATTATGGTCAATCAATAAAATCCTCCCAGCCCGAACTTGAAAATTAGAAGTTATGCTGCTAACTCTTAGCTTTCGTCAACAACTCAGGCGGAAGTGAGAGCGCTGTGCAACGCAAATAACGACCCGGCCGGAACACGGTGCGCTAAATAATAAAACAAGCTTCCAGGCAGATAAATTATACATTTTCCTCAAGGAATTTTAATAATCGAGGGACTTGAATCATTCGAGGAATCGTCTCAGCCCTAGTACGAACGTAGTCGCATTAACTTTAACATTCTGTCAGAACTCTGTATCGTTTTCACATTAACAAGTGTCAGCTCTCCCTAGAGACAGTGGAGACACAATGATTCCCATTCAAGAGAATGGGGGAAAAAAATACATTGCAGTTTTTTTCAGGGGTGCTTTAGCAATGTTTGCACAGAAAAGTAGAGTTGGAATCACTTGACAACTCCAGGAAAATACCTGAAGGCCAATGCATCATATTAAGAAAATGTCTCTTTATTCTCAGACAGACAAAAAAAAAGATTGAAAAGTGCAAACATTCAGTTTGCACATTTTATCATATGCTTCCATTCATCTTTTCCAGAGGACAACAAATAAATCTTTCCTGGAGGTTTTTCACATCTTCTTTCAGCTATACAAAAATATATTTTTCTTTGATCCTGTCAAGAAACACAGTCTAACTGGGAATAATTAATTGTTTTATGACTTATGTCGGACCTTGTCCCACAAGATAACAATGCATAACATCTATTGGGATTAGAATTGATTATTCTATATCAAGAATAAACGACTTAATTAACCAAAACAGTTGTAAAAAAAACCAAACTGTGTAAAATAGATAACTAAAAGTAATGTGCTTTACAACAGTATAGTGAGCACAGCGATGATGGCAGAGAGAAACAACTGTTATATGAGGTTGCAGAACACGTTCTGTCACATTAAATCCTTACACATTACGCTTTGTGGTTGTAAAATAACAAAGACTTGAACATTTTCAAGGAAGAGTTGTTCATCCACCAAATTATTCAGATCTTACCTTCGACATAAAAGCCTTTTGTCTGCATCAGAACAGTTTCTTTCATGTCTGCAGCCAGTAGTGAGGGCAAACAGTGATGCTGGCAAACAAACCAAAGCTCACAGTTGCTTTTCCCAGCTCACCCAACAGGTGTTGCATGGCAGCTGACGTGGCTGGAGCAAGACAAGGCGCTCCAAACAAGGTCCTCTGCTTTGTTCTGACAAGGAGTCGAGCAAAAGTTTCCATGGAAGTGGCTTCTTGAAAACGTCGAACGAGAAAGTACACACTTGTGTTATTTGTTGCTGCTATGACTGACACCATCTCCATCGCAGATGGTAGCCTCAATTATTTATGGTGAGTGTGTTGTCAAATGTCACATCATCATCTGCTCTATAGCTCATCTAGGAAAAGACTTTGCATTTTCATTTTGGCACCACACTTTTCCTCCAAAACTCCAATGAACAGTACAATTAGGCGGGATAATAAGTGTTCCGTACTACGCGGTGTGTAGGTATGTGGGAGCCATTTTAAAAAGAAACTTACAAAGAGAAAGTTTTCCTTTTAAGATTTCCCTTAACTGCAGCAAAGACGGTGCACAGACTTTTTGGCTCTGCTATCTGAGAATCAGGAAATTATTTTCTGTCAGCTTTTTTAGAAGGGGGTTTTGGCTCATTAAAAATTGGTGCAAAAAAAAAAAGATGCATTGTAACATCACAAACATGAAACTGGAAAGAAATTAGAGAATAAAGTCATGCAGACTTTCACTGTGGACTGGAAGAACATCAAAGACTCATGCTGGTGGTTTTTTTTAAAAGTCAGATTTCTTTGGATATAACTAAAATCCTGCGCATCAATAATTCAAAGCCACAGCGGATCAATCCAGCCTACTGTCAGTAACAATGATTGGCCAATAAAATATCTAGTTGTAATTTGCAGATTACTTTACAGGCTTGTGAAATTTTTACCCTCTTTTCTGTGACAGGCTGACGACGTGACCCTGCAAGGATAAGCTGCTTTAGATGATGGATGGATTTTTTCGTTTTCACACTTAAGTTGCAGAGGTAGGCAGAAACAAATTAAGTTTGCATGAGTGCAGTTTTTGAGAATTTTCTACTTTACTTGAGTAGCATTTTTTTTGGTAAAAGTTTATATTTTCACTCCACTACATTTTAGAGAATATAAGAAAAAAAATAAAAAACAATCAGACCTTTTACTCATCTACATTTCTCCCAAGGCTTTTGTTACAGGTTTGTTCTGTTGGCAGTGTTTGTGTTGTGTGTGTTTTGTTCCACAGGCACAGAGTAAAATTACACACTACACTCCTGTATGGTAGGGTGTCATATGCAGCTTTATACCAGTTAGAGAAGAAGAAGAAGAATTATTTTTGTCCTGCTAGCCTTGCCTTGTAGGTAGTGATGCAACTTTCCCAAACATCCTTGACTCCAGTGTAGACTCAGGCCCGGCGGCATGGGGGACGTTTGGGGGGGAATTGCCCACCCACACAGTCAACCGTAACCCCCCCCCACACACACACACACACACACACACACACACACACACACACCCCTTGGACTGGAAGCAATTTTTTATATTTGTACCTCAGTGGCTAACTTTCTAGCAGAGTGAGTTGAGTAATGCTGTTGGATGCAGAAAATGTTAGTTAAATGATGACTAGTTAATGACAGTATGTCATGTTAAGCTTGTCAATAAGCTACTAATTTTGTTGATATTTATGTTCATAAGTGGATAGTACTGGTTACATTTATTGAGTAACTTTTTGCTTTTTTACTTATAAGAGTAGTTTTACTGCACTGTATTTTCTTTCTTTTCAATGTATATTGATTTTTCATTTAATGAATTTGACTTTAAATCTCCAGAGACTGTAAACATTTGATTCTTAGATTTCTTCAACATGTGAGCTAAAGTTTATGCACATTTGAACATAATTAGTCAACATTTCATACATCATTTTTTACATCTTCATTGTTATTTTGTGCTAATAAACATGGTTATTATATATGAAAAGTTACATAAAGTTTGCTTATGTAAACCTTATACCTAAACCTAAAATATACAAATATATTTTTTATATATTTTTTATATTAAACTAAAAGCTTATTTTCTCTGCCCCCTCGCTAAATACAACAGGAGCTGGGGCTGACTGCACTAAAAGAAACTTCTAAATTGTAAGTACTTTCAATATTAAATTATTTTTGAAAGTATATACGCCAGTACTTTGACTAAAGTAATAATTTGACAGAGCTACATTTACTGGAGTATTATTTGACTGGTATCAGTACTTTGACTGAAGTTAGATGTTTATGACCATCAAAAACAAATACACCAGACATAGAAAAAGCAGTTTTTAAGCTTTGGGAGTCCAGCAAACCCAGAACCTGTGTGGCAGAAACCAGAATCTGTCATGATTCACTGAACAAAGCATCAAACTTTGGAGGTGGTAGTGTGACGGACAGTCAATCTCGTAATGGCTGAAAGACAACCAAAACAAAATGAAGGTTTTAAAGTGGTGAGGAAAGGAGACAATATATAGCAACAACATCTTTTATGAACATTTTGAAGTATCACATTGGAATCATTTGATAGAAATTTCAAAATATAAAATAACTTACTCAATTTTGCTAAGAAAGGTTTGACATTGCGTAAGGTGGCTTTTGGCTTTTCCAAAAAAAAAAAAGAAGAGCTAATGCGCTAAAAGGGAACTAGAAACACATTTGCAGAATAGGTTTGGATTTAAAGAACTTTCCTATCTTCTGGTTGGAATGAAGATAGGCACAAAGCTCTGAAGACTTTCTTAATCCAAACCTCCAGTTCAGAGGGGAGGACTCGCTCCATTTTTCTGAGATGTGTGGTCCAGGCTTGTTTGCAAACTTACATCTGATTTGCTTCAGCCATGTGTTGCATCGACATCTGATGAAATGACGGTTTGTGTAGCCGGGTTCATTTCAAAAAAGTACTAACACATAAAAAGGTAATCGATGCAACATAATGAAGTGAAACAGCAAAACCACAATAACAACAAGAAAATGTCAGAAAACATCAAAATACAAACATTATTGAAAACCCAAAAACAGAGTATGATGCAGTATGGCTGAAATAAATCTAAATGTAAGCAGGAGTGAGTCAGTGTTCCTCCTCATCGATGTAAAAGACTTGTTACTGCTTCATGTAGCGCCGGGTTAGTTTGGATAGATTGTTAGAAAAAGTTTGGGTTTTTATGAATTTACTCAGGTCATGAAAACTTGATTGATGATCCAAAACATTTATGTGACCAAATACAAAAAGAGAAGAAATCTGTAAGTATTCAAATATATATATATATTTTCCCAGCTCTGTAGATACTGTTTTACTTTTTAATTCTGAAATGCAAGCATATGATAAAACTTTATCATCAGATTAAATGGTCAGGCTAAAGCATGAGGGCCAGTCCACGCAAACATTCTTTTTTTTTTTTTTTTTTCTTCCCCACGTAGCATGGAGAAGGAAGACAACGGTGGTTAACCAACACATCTTTAGGGCCGGCTCGTCTCAATTTTCTCTGAGAACCACCAGTCTATTTATTTTAGTCCCCAACTCCACATTCTGTCGAGAGTTTTGGATCACAACTATTCTCCCTTCGTTTCCCGCAGACAGTCCTTCCCTAAATTAGTCAAGAGTGAGCATCAGTCGAAAGCCCTCGCTTATTTCTTTTTGATTGGAAGCCAGCTCCGCAAAAAAATTTTGGCAACTGTCTCACTTCGTAAACTGAGGCGCAAACCCAATTTGGCAGCTGAGAATGTGAGAGTCTCAGAGTGAAAACGTTAGGTCTCGTTGTAAGCGGTATCTGAATGACAAGCGAAGGGAGGGTGGATGTCTGCTGATAGTGTGCCATTATATCTCCTCCACCCCCCCACCCCCCCTGCACCCCCACCCTTACCTTGCATCTCACATTTTAAGCCTCAGTGTGTGCCTGCCACACAACCTAAGGATAGCGCCGCACTCAGCAGGCATCTGAGGGTGGGTGCGTAGGTGAGGCTGATGCGAGGATGTTTGTGTGCTTTTCTGTATGTTATTGGTGTTGGCTGCTGATCGGGATGCTGCAAAGAGAGAGACACTGGGAGGTGTGGGAAAATGTACGTGTTGGGTGGAAGGGACTGAGTGTGTGTGTATGTGTGTATCATGGATTTGATACATTGCAAGGACCATTTTCATAACATATATTGCATTGTGGGGACCTAAGCCTGGTTCCCAAGCGGCTAAGTGACGTTTTTGGCTTTGGAGTTAGGTTTGGGACTAAGGTGTGAATTGAGTTTTGGTTAGATTTAGGGTTAGGCATGTACTAGTAGTAGTTAGATTCAGGGTAAAGGTCAGGGTTAGACTGTAGAAATGAATGGAAAGCCCCTGCAAAGACAGAGAAACAAATGTGTGTGTGTTTGTGAGTGTGTGTGGGGGGTTATCTAGTTGCCTCAGCAGCCTCTCACTGTGCATCTTAGCTTCATAAACAAAGAGATTGGAAGAAGGTAGCAAATGCCTGCAGGAGAGAAATCCAGTGAAATCAAAGCTCTTTTTCACTGGGATTTCTCTTTCTCTATGTCTAACACGCACACACTCTCTCTCACAAGATGCAGACGTAAAACGGAATGAAAAGTGCACAAAGATAGAGACACACAGTCACAATGGAGTACGCCTAGAAGCACAAAGAAAGTCAAGTTCACCCACACACTCCCATGAGGTCTTTTGCCATGAAACTCACCTGGCTGGCAGGAGTTTAGTACAACTTGGCACATTGATCTTCAGGGCAGGAAGAATCATAGACAGAAAGAAAAGGGAAGCGAGACGGAGGCGAGGAAGCAACAGAAAGAGACGGTTGACAGACTTGGGCGAGCCCTAGGCTCAGGGACAAAACAGATATGAAAGGTTAAGCACGGGGAAGAACGAAAGAGGAGTGTAACAAAAGAGCTGAACGGCGAGCGAGGTGAGAGGCTCAAAGATCAATGACCCAATGAAGAGAACGGGTCAGAGATGGAGGACGCAATATAAAAGAAGAGATAGAAAGAGGGAGCAAAGTAAGTGTGGCAAAGATGAGAGCAGAAATGATGAAAAGGCGAGCGGCGGGAAGGAAGTGACAGTGCAATATTCTCTGGACATGAAGAGACTACAAAGTCTGAGTTAAAGTGCGGGGAGAGATTCTGTTCCAGGCAATAAAACCAGGCCTGCAAATGTAGCTGGAGACACATTGTTGTTCTTCTGTGTTGTTAGCAAAATTGAGCATTTTTCTTTTTCTTCCTTGAGCAATGAAACCTAAAAATAAATAAATAAAACATAACAGTGATACACATCATAACTATAGGCTGTAACTAACAATATCATGGTCAAAAGACTTGAAAGAAAACCTACAGATGAGCATCACAACTTTTTATCCCTTTATGTTTTGTTTAGATTATTATATTTTTTTTTTTTTACAAAAAACAAAACAATTAAACAAAAACAATTAATTAATGTAATTAATTCAGGAACTGCTTGTGATCAGGCTGAGTGGATGATTAATGTAATTAATTAACTGAATTGAACCATATTTTAATTTAACTAATTGAAGAATGGCTCAGTTAATTAAAGTCAAGCTGGACACGGTTGTAATACAGAGCAAATGCTAAACAAGTGTTTTCAATAATAATTAGTAAAAACACAATTCTAACAGCAAAGAATAAACTACACATATAGATTATCCACAAGAGTAAAACAGAAAACAATAAACAGCAAAGAAAAGGCTGACTTAAATTAAAAAAAAAACAAAGATGAGGGGAAAAGAATAACTAAGTCACATTCATAGGAAACTCATCTTATTCAAAATATTGGAAACCTGAATTGGCAGGTAAAGGTTTTTAAACATTGGTGAGAGAAATACAATCGGTGTATTAAGGTGCCTTCCATGAAATCACTGCAATGAAAAGAAAATGAGCTGAACTGCATTCTTTTGGCTTCATCTTTATATTGAAACACTTTGTCAACAAATGTAAGAAGAAGAAAAAAAAACAATCAAAAACTGTATGAATAAACAAGCACAATACAAGTATCAAAAAAATAAATAAATACTATAGAAAAACAGAAGGAAAAACAACTAAGAAAATTTTAGAGAAAAAAACAAAAAGAAAAATGTACTAGCAATCAAAACCCCCCCACCTTTCGTCTTGTAGTGAAAATCACTGAAATCATTTCTGTTGGAAATGAGACATAGGGTAACATCACACACTGTGTAATACTTTGTTAAGTCTTTGTTACCTTGCCAACCTCCTTACAGTACACACACATTTTCCTGAAGTCAGCTGCACTGTCTCCATAATGTGATGGCATGCACATTTTAGAGGGACCAGGCTTTGGAGAGGATGAATGAACTATAACAT
>CAEFZX010015486.1:0-15887 GCA_903066825.1 Alfaro cultratus | reverse complement strand
CAAAGCTCCTAGGATCACTGGGACACTCAAAGCCCTCCACCACGATAAGGTGGCAGCCCGAGGAGGAGAGCTTGTGATGGTAAAAGGACGGTTTGAGTCTCCGAACACTGTAGGCGGTAGATGTACCCACGGTCACACTTGCAGACCGTGGGTACACTGCAGATTGTAGAGACCAGTTTAGTTTTTAGCGTCAGTCAGGTGTGTGGTCCTACCTGAGGGCATCCTGGTCTCGGCTCGGTGCGGCTGAGGGCCAACCGGACTCCCTGGTTCTCTGCAGCAGACTCTGGGCCAGCCGGGGATCCATCCTGACAAACATCCATCTGTCCCGTTAATGTCTACACCTTCCTCTTCCTCAGACAGCTGATCTGACTCACTCACCTGTCCAGTAGCGCCTGAGCCAGCTGTGGCTCCACCAGGTCCCACCAGGGGGCGCCGGGGCGCCCCATGCTCATGCCCCGCCCCGTCTCATCGTAGTCTGCGGCAATGGCGTTCTGGAAGTCCCCTGGAGGCCCCTCTTCTTCCTCCTCATCCTCCTCCTCCATCACCTCCACGTCTCCGGGGCCAACCAATCCCGCGCTCTGTGCCTCGCTCAGGAGGCGGAGCAAAGCAGCCAGGTAAGCTGTGGGAGAACGTGATTGGCTCTGGAGCTTATTCTGAATAAAATGTGACATCATAGGTTCCTGCATCCTGTTGGCTAACGATTTTAGAGCTTTTCTTGAAAACAAAAGAATAAAATGAATGAAAACTTTAAAGTTTAAGTTTTAAATGTTTTATTAAATATAATTGAGTTGTTTAAAAGGTTTAAACCCCATATCTGTTAAAACTGCTCAGTAAGAGGAAATCAGCTGCTGTAAATGAATAATAATTGTAATATTTAGTGAAAACGGCTGAATAAACAACCTGCTCGTTGCTCCTCCTCCTGCTCCCGTCTCTGGTCTCTCTCCACCAATCGCTGCAGAGCCTGGTCGATTCCCCGCCCCCTCCAGTCTTCTGATTGGTAGTACAGGTCGTTGGCTCCGCCTCCTGCTTGCAAGGCAGGAAATGACATCATTTGGTCGTCATATGGCAGCTGGTTGCGGAGGTCTCTGCGCTGTCGTCTGATCCCGCCCACTGAGACGTCCAGGCCACGCCCACCACCAAGAGCTGCAGGTAGAGTCTGAGGCAAAAGGTCAGGTCAGTCAGAGTGACAGGTGTAGCCGTGGAGCTAAAGGCTAGCTGCAACAACTGGAGAAACATTTCAGATGTAAAAACTAGTCAGTAATTACTGAAGGTTGTCACATGGACGTCATCATGTAGTCTGCACTGCAATGCATCTTGGGTAGTTGACTTAAGCTAAGTACTACGAAGCTAGCGCCGTCCAGCCAGAAACATCATTTTTGCACACTGACTAACGTCAACTTCTTTCAATTTGACCTGACGTGCCTTGAAATGAGGATGAGGAGGACCAAGCAGAGGAAGAGGAGAAAAACCTGCTGATGGTTTGGAAATGCAGACGAAGCTGACGTTAGCTTCTGATTCAGAAAATGGCTGAAACAGCTGAACAGCTGTTTAGAGCTGGGTTAGAGCGCCAGTTGGTTTTACCCGACTGTAATAGTAATCCTGCCTGTAAGCTAATGTTCTGCAGAAAGTCCCATGAAGACACCTGACTGTTTCTGATGGCTTCTGTTAGCTCTGTTAGCTTCTTGCAGTCTGCCTTCATAGCCAAACAATTCATGTTAGGAAGATTTAAATAGTCGTGGTGGTTTTAAGCTAAATAGTTGGCTTTGAGCTAGATAAACATTTAGCTAACATGAAGCTAAATGTTGCCAACCTCCTAAAAAATGACCTAAGTCATTTTCTGCCAAAAAAATAAAAAAAGTTTAGTAAAAAAATGACTGACCTTTTGCTATAAATCCGTCCGTTCGTTTAGCACTACATTACCCATGATGCATCTGTTTATTTTGTAGTTCAATTTCATGTTGCTAAAGTTTTCTGTGTGGCTCTATGGCATAAAAATATCATCCACCATCAATCCTTCCTTAATCCCGTGTGTGGAAACTGTGTGGGTTTTATTATGTAAGTTTACGTTTTCATGATATTTGTGTTTATATCAGTTATTATCCCAGGAGGTGAAATGGTACGAGAGTTTACTTATAATAACTCAAGTTCTATACCATACCTCCCATTTATATATTGTCATTATAGTTGTATATAAGGAAATCTACCGTTAATTCATATTTTCTGACGGTTTTTGTCATTTGTATGTTTATTGCATTTGACCGATAATTCCTGTGTGGTGTTATGGCGCCTCCAGTGGATTCCTGTGATACTACAGGACATTTTCTTCCTTCATCTATGTTTAGCCGCTTTCCCCGCATATGGCTGTTAATATACACCTTTATTGTTTCTTCTGTTTCAGATAACCACACACACACTCACACACACACACACACACACACACACACACACACACACACACACACACACACACACACACACACTCACCCGCAGATCTATAGATACAAAACCAAATATAAGCACCTGGTTGATATCACCACCTCATCATCATCTGTACCATCATCTCTCATGTACCTGCTATTATTTCAACAATAAACCTTCTAAGCTGCACCAGTGGATTTGACTTATTCCTTCTGACTGAGGAAGATTCAATTGATGAGAAATCTGAAATTAGCGCATGTTAGACGCACACAGTATTTACTTTATTTAGCTTGGAGCTAAATATTTAGTGTAAGCTGACATTTATATGAACAACATGATGAAAATGAACCTCATTGCTTTTTCCTTACAGCCAAAGCTATCGCAACAGACAGAATATTCCCTGAACTTTGATCCAGAACTGCACAGCATTCTGGGAGATGTAGGCAGATGAAAGGCTTTAGCTGATCACGGCTAGCTAAGCTACGTTGGTGGCATCAACTAACTTGCTCACATTTTGGTTGCCTAGCAACAAGCCACTCATTCTTCAGTTGCCTAGCAACAACCTGAAACAGGAAACGTCTGGTCAGCAGTTTGGCAGAATTTCAGATTTTTTAAACACAAAACTGATCAATAATTATCAATTGTTGGAGCTATTCTTTATTTCTTTATCCATTTGAATTTTGTTAGTTTATTCTTAAATTTATATTTAAGAATAAACTAAAAAATATATTTTTCTCTCTACAAATACAGAGTTTATTTAATAATTTGTTTTATTATTTTTCTTATTTATTTTCTAAGTAAGACAAGAAGAAATGTGTGTCGGTCCACTTTCTTTTTTTTTTTTTTTTTTTCCTCCGAAGAGTTTTTTTGCGGCGCTAGTGGCTCGCATTTTCCACAACAGTAGGCTGACAGGAAGGGGGAAGAAGAGGGGGGAAGACATGCGGCAAATGTCGTCGGGTCCAGGAGTCGAACCCGCGACGGCCGCGTCGAGGACTCAAGGCCTCCAAATGTGGGTCGCGCCAACCGCTACGCCACCACGGCACGCCCGTCGGTCCACTTTCTATCAGTGCAGGGGCCCGGTACAGAACCAGCAGGTATTTGGGTTTTGGGCCTCAGTTTGGGGCCTTCGGATTGGGGCCTACGGTTTGGGGCCTACGGTTTGGGGCCTACGGATTGGGGTCTACGGTTTGGGGCCTACGGATTGGGGTCTACGGTTTGGGGCCTACGGATTGGGGTCTACGGTTTGGGGCCTACGGATTGGGGTCTACGGTTTGGGGCCTACGGATTGGGGCCTACGGATAGGGGTCTACGGTTTGGGGCCTACGATTTGGGCCAACGGATTGGGGCCTACGGATTGGGGTCTACGGTTTGGGGCCTACGGTTTGGGCCTACAGTTTGGGCCTACGGTTTGGGGCCTACGGATTGGGGCCTACAGTTTGGGGCCTACGGTTTGGGCCTACGGTTTGGGGCCTACGGTTTGGGCCTACGGTTTGGGGCCTACGGTTTCTCCAGAGCAGAAAGAAGAAAGGGAAGTTTGAACTCAGTAATTGTTTGCTGAAATGGGAAAATAAATCATCCAGAACAATCATTGAACCTTCTTTTGCCTGCATGCAGAAACTTGACTCAGTGCCTTAGCGGCTTGATGGAACTTTTATTGGATGTTTGGCTTGACAAACAATCACCAATGCGATCAATAATTATCAAGACTGACTGATATGAACCACTGATATTGTTCCGACTCTGTCAGCCCAGCTGTAGTGATGGCTTTGACTGTCACAGAAGCCCCGCCCATCTCTCCAGTTCTTCCTCCAGGGATTGGTCAGATTGATGGCTCAGATTGTCAGGAACCAATCAGATTGATTGGCTGCAGCCAGATCCATTTCCTGTTTCCTGTCCTGATTGATGACAGTAATAATCTCTGCTGGAGGAGTAACTGGGAACCAGTTTAACTCTGTCTGGTGTTGGAGCTTCGGTCAGGTTTGGACTTTAACGACGAGTCGGCGCTGATGAATGGATCTGAATCAACATTTCATGATGATCTAACCATGGCAACGGGCCGAGGCTGAACTCTATTTACCTTCAGGTAGAAGAAATGAATGATTCACAGCTTCACTAGCAGGGAACCACAACACACACACACACACGCACACACACACAGAGTGATGTAAGGTGACCTGCTGCATCCTGCTGCCTTGTTGCCGAGGGTGACCATGTCCTGTCGTCATGGTGACAGCAGATGAAATAAAATGTCGCAGCAGCTTCACACACAGTCCTGATTCACTTGGGTTCTAAGCGGTTCTGAGTCTGAGGCTGAACGTCCAGCCTGGACCTCACACAGCAGGTAAACTTAGACAAACAGCAGCAGAACACACACACACACACACACACACACACACACACACACACACAGGCCTGTGCTTGTGTGTGTGTGATGTCATACTGAAAGAAGATGAGCAGGATCTTTCTGCAGTCACCATGACGACACAGCATCATGGCCATGGATGAAGATGAAGATGGACACCTGGACTTGTTCTTACCTGAGCGGCGTGGAGCAGAGCGGCGCCAAGCAGCAGGAGGCCGAGAGACGCCATGCTGCAGACGGAGGGAGACACACACTGAGGAAGAGGAGGAGGAGGAACAGGAGGGAGGAGCTATGACTCAGGAGAGGAAGAGGAGGAGAGCTCTGCTTCATCAGCACTGCTCTGCAGGCAACACAGCAAACTGAAAGCATTAAATATCACCAGTAAAATGCATCAAGTTAGATTCATGTTCAATAATTCACTAATCTAAAGATTCTCTGTTTAATCCAGGACTCTTAAACTTCCAATCCGCTGCTGTCTTATAGATGTAATGTTATGGACTACATGGGTCGTGTCTATGACAGGGGTGTCCAAAGTGCGACCTGTGGGCCATTTGTGGTCTTTCAAACAACTGTGTGTGGCCCTTGACTGCAGAGAAGACTGGAACAAATCTGACTTCTGAATTTTTAACGTAAGAATTTCAATAGAAAATTTAATTCTTCTTTAACAGAATGTTAGAGCCAGAACATTTTTGTTTAATAGAAATTGGGAGGCATTAGGAGCTGTAGGGGACATTGGGTGCCGACAGATTCAGCTGTGCCCCCCTGGACTGGAAGCTGTTTGTTGTTTTCACCTTAAAGTGGCCGACTCTGTTATTCCTATATTGGTTTGATACAGTAGCGGCTTCCGCACTTCCCATATCTGTGTCCTCCGTCACTTTTTTTCAGCAGTTAAAACGGTTTAATCCGTTGTTAACATGTCATAACCAGTTTTTCCGAGCTGCCTTCAAACACAACATGAGCGCTAAGACGCTAGCTGGGTTTACACCTGTGTGGCAGAGAAGGAGGCCTGCTGCTGCTCAGGTGTGTTAGAATCATGGCAGCAAATCAACAAAACGCAAAGAACTTCGTACAGTTTTTCAACCAAACTAACAGAGTGAGTTGTATAAAGCTGCTGGATGCAGCTGTTAGCTAAAAGATGACTAGCAAATGTTAGGTAAAAGATGACTAGCTAATGTTAGCTAAAAGATGACTAGCTAATGTTAGCTAAAAGATGACTAGCAAATGTTAGGTAAAAGATGACTAGCTAATGTTAGCTAAAAGATGACTAGCAAATGTTAACTAAAAGATGACTAGAAAATGTTAGCTAAAAGATGACTAGCTAATGTTAGCTAAAAGATGACTAGCAAATGTTAGGTAAAAGATGACTAGCTAATGTTAGCTAAAAGATGACTAGCAAATGTTAACTAAAAGATGACTAGCAAATGTTAGCTAAAAGATGACTAGCAAATGTTAGCTAAAAGATGACTAGCTAATGTTAGCTAAAAGATGACTAGCTAATGTTAGCTAAAAGATGACTAGGAAATGTTAGCTAAAAGATGACTAGCTAATGTTAGCTAAAAGATGACTAGCTAATGTTAGCTAAAAGATGACTAGCTAGCAAAGTTGTTAGCTAGTCAAAAGTTGTTACATTTTTATAACATCTCCAGGTAACAACGTCTCTGCCACTTTAACAGTCAGATTCACTGACTGTGGATAAAACAGCGCCACCCAGTGGACACATTGAACTATCTCTGTCTGCAATGACCCAGTCACCCTGGATCCGCTCCGGTTCCGGTCCGTCTCTTCGTTCATTCATCTGTTCGGTTAATAAATACACTCAGATCATCAGCAATTATCATTTATTGAAACTTTTCACTGAAGAAACAGGGAGGGGAGGGGTCTCCATGGCAACAAGTCACACAGACACACATCACTGTCAATACCATCGCCATGGTTACTGATGCTGGGCAGTACTTCATCTCACAGGAAGTTACATCACAGAGCCCAAGAGGAGAAGCCATGAGGACGAACAACTGAGGAAGAGGAGGGCATGAAGAAGGAGATGAAGAGCAAAGGGGAAAGAAGAAATAGATAAAATGATGCACAGAAGGTGAGGAAGAGGAGGAAAACATATCTGATGAAGCTTTGACAGGAAATGATCTCTCACACACTTCAACAGGAAACAGGAAGTAGAATCACACTGATCTTCAGTTACTGAACAACACAAAAAGAAAACACGTCACCATGCGGAGGAGGATACCGACGCTGAAACCAGCTTTACGTTCAAAAAACAACCCAAGAAGAAGAAGAGGAGGAGGAAGCATCAGTTTTCAGGAGAACGTTCCAGAGAGAGCTGTGATTGGCTGAGAGCAGGGAGACGTTGAAGACGTCTGGAGGTCTTCATCCTTCAGGTCTCACCTCAAACACATTACTGGGAAAATTCCTACAAACGCAGCAGCTGCCTGAAAGTCCAACATGGCCACCTGAGGACGAATTCATCTGACACAAGAAACTGCTGAGTGAAAAAAATCACTGGTTGCCATGGTGATTCCCTCTCTTTCTGGGGGTCTCCAAGAAAGCGAGTTTGTTCTGTCTAATTTTTATCAGACAGAACAGACCAGACCTTCGTCTCAAAGCGATGTTCACCGAGGATCATCAGGAGAGCTGATGGGTTAAAACTGCAGAATCTTCAGGACCAGTTCTGATGGGCTCAGATGGACGATTGGGCCTCAGATGGACGATTGGGCCCTCAGATGGACGATTGGGCCTCAGATGGACGATTGGGCCTCAGATGGACGATTGGGCCTCAGATGGACATTTGGGCCTCAGATGGACATAGATGGACATTTGGGCCTCAGATATGGACAATTGGGCCTCAGATGGACGATTGGGCCTCAGATGGACATTTGGGCCTCAGATGGACGATTGGGCCTCAGATGGACGATTGGGCCCTCAGATGGACGATTGGGCCCTCAGATGGACGATTAGGCCCTCAGATGGACGATTGGCCCTCAGATGGACGATTGGGCCTCAGATGGACGATTGGGCCCTCAGATGGACGATTGGGCCTCAGATGGAAGATTGGGCCCTCAGATGGACGATTGGGCCACAGATGGACATTTGGGCCTCGGATGATTGGGCCCTCAGACATTTTTTCAGCAGGAATGTAATAGATAGCTGCACACAGCTTGTTAATTGGACATCCCAATGACAGGAAGCCATTTTGGATCTAGTTTCGATGGATGCCACCATGCCGGCATCCAGGCTGCGTTTGCTACAAGTCCAGACTGACATCACTTCCTGTGTGGGTATTTACATGCAGCAAAACAAAGAGCTGGGAGGCGATGCTGGTGGACTGGAGGCTCATCGTTTTCTATCCGGATCTTTGGTTCTGATCTGACCCGGATCGTTGAACCCAGTCTGAACAGCATTGATTGGCAATCTGGTTTTTGGGGGCGGGGCTTATTGCAACAAGAAATCCCAGGGTCCAATAGGAAGCGAGAAGAAAGGGTTGAGATTATATATCTGTTCATAAGTGATATCTATACAACACAAACATACATTCTGTCCACAGATACAGACCAGAACATGAAGATCAACCAGAACCTCTGGGTTCTACTCAGCACTGCTTGGTCTAGTTGTGGGTTTCTCATTTTGATTCTCTTTTCGTCATTTACACACTGATTCACAGCAGTGAACATTTATCCCAACCCCGCCCAGTAATGTTGCAGGCAGGCTGGAGTGTTGCATTATGGGTAGGTTGCAGGCGACCCACTGCTGGTTCACTCCGGCACTTCCTGTGAAAGAAACACCAACATCAGATGATGATGTCTGGTTAACATCCAGCCTTCACTCAGAAGCATCGCCTGGACTCACCTGCTTCCTGTCGCCTCACATCTGATTGGAGAAGGAGGTGGGCGCCCCCTGCTGGCTGTAGCCTTGACCATATTCAGCCTCCTGGTGACAGAAACACAGAGATCCAGTTCAACATCACACATTCGCCTAGTGGACATCATGATGGGAACCAGGACAACTCAGAGGTTCTCTGATGGATGTGGAGCCCCCTGGTGTCCAGGAAACTCACTGCCACGGTCAAGACCCCAGAAGATAATCAGAGTTTGCTAACAGGGAGCAACACCAACAGCCATGTCATGTTCTTCTGCATTCTGATGCTCATTTTGACCTCCAGTAGCATCTCTTTCCCTAAATACTTTGGGTTGCCACCATGTGATCGATGGCTGATGAGGATATGGAAGCTTTTGCGTTGCAGATGAAGATGAACCATCAGACTTTTCGTCAACTCATTACCAAACCAACAGGATGGTGGAGAACCAGCAGGTCCAACTGTGATCCTTTGCATCCTGAAGGCGGGCGTGGCGCCAGGTTTCCTGGTGGGATGCTGCAGCTGCGTGGAGCTCAGGTCAACATTCTGGTGACATGACATCATTTCCCTCCTGGGTGCCACAAACCTGCAGCCTACAGACTCTCACACTCAGCTGTACTTCACAGCTGAGGCAGACTCATGGCAGATAGCCACCAAATACATCCATGCAAAGGTCAGTTTGGTGTTGCACATTAAAGTGTTTTGTATTCAATAAGGATGAGATTCGGCTAAATCAGTCACAAAGACGCACAGCAGCTAGTCTGCCAGTGTAGGTGTGCGGCGGCTGCCCTGGTGGAGAAAAAACAGGGCGAGCTGCCCAACTGGCTCATCAAACTTAATGGCATCTTTTTGGATTGTGGAAAATGAAGGAATTTATCATGAGAAATGTAGGCAATCGGTACCATTGACCCTACATCACTTCCACATTCCCTTAGGAAAGGTCCTGGTCAAGTTTCTAGGGGACCTTACACTAGTGGTGAGAATGGAGAACCAGTTCTTTTAGAAACTTCTCTACCTTCATTCTGTTGGTCTCATAATAACCTGATGAAAAGTCTGATAGTGGTTAATCTTCATCTGCAAATAGGAATGAGCGCTATAAACGGTATACGGTACAAACCACAGAAATTTGGCCTGCAATAAAGATCTGTAGTCCACCGGCTAAGCATGGTGATGCTTGTTGATGATGTAGCCGGCCGGCATCAAAACAAAGGAAGCAGGAAGCAGCGTGGCTAGGAGCGAGGGAAAAGCTCATTAAAAAGGCAGGAGGAAAACATCAATTATCTGGACCTGGTTCAGGTTTTGTCCTCCAGTGGTCTCAGTGGGGCAGATGTTACGGGCAGACAGCGGGAAGCGAGGGATAAAATCGCATGTGTGATCAGCATGGGGTAAAACTTGCTGGGTCCAGTGGACCCCTTTTCTAACCCTCCTGCTGTCTTAGCACGTGGCTCAGGTGGAGCGCAGCAGATGTCACGCTCTTTCCAAAACCTCAGAAAGAAAACCTCATAAAGCTCACATGGGGTCAGTGTGACCCCGCCAGACCGTGCACATGTAACAAGTTCATTATATTACTTTGTTAAGCTTTGAATTCCACCAATCACTATTTGTTATGTAAATTAGTTATTTCTTTGTATTAGTACTTGTTTGATGCGAGCAGTTTTTCCTATTGCACTTGAACGCACCTCATGCTGCGTAGCCACGTAGCCTGATGCATGAGGAGGAGGTTAAATGCTGAGCTATCGGTCCAGATGTTAAACATTGTCCTTGGTTAATTCAATTCCCATAATTTCTACTGGTTATTGAAGGGAAGTTATGTTTCCTGCAGCCAAAGTCAGATTCTAAAAGTACAGCGAGTTAATAGGACTTCCTGTGTTCCAGTTATAGAACTGTGAGTTACGTTAACTTGATTTGACGCAGCTGTGGCGGGTTTTTCTTGGTTGCGTGTTTGATTTGACTCATTTTTCTTTATTTTGGATGTCATTTTTTGGCCATGGGATGAGTTTGGACCAGACTGTGCAGACTGTTGATATCTCAAACAGACAAAATGAAAGACGGTGGACCCAGATCTGGTTCCTGTTCTATTTGATACTCTGATAGAAACACAACGCAGAGTGAAAGCTTGTGGGGTTTAAATGACCGTGACTAAAACCACAGTCGGACTGGGAGAAGAATGTCTTTATTTCTTACTGGGAATCGAATCGATAAGCCGGGTCGGTACTGGAATCGTATCGCTAAAGTGACTCGGCTCTTCCTGTATGTGGGGGGCAGAGATGGTCCTCATGGTTTCCCTGGACAGCGGTCTCTCTGGTGAATCTATCTGATGTTTGACTCCCTGGTGCTGGTTCTGGCTCGGAACTGGAACCGGAACCAGAACCACTTCTGGTTCTGGTTGGGTATTGGTGGGTACCTGCTGTGGCTCACCTGGTTGTATCCTTGCTGGTTGAACTCGGGCTGGTAGCCTCCCTGGTTGCTGGCGTACGGGTCTTGTTCGTACGCCCCCTGCTGGGCGTAGGAGTCGGGCGCAGGTTTGCCCTCAGGAGGCGGAGCTCGCATGAACGGGGCGATGATGCCCGTCTCCTTGAAGACGAACCAGAGGTTTCCGGCCCACAGGACCAGATTGATGAAACCAAACGCCTGCAGAGGAACACAGCAGGTTACCTCCGTCTGCTGGGTGGAACAACTGAAGGAGGCAGACGATGCTCTGCTCTGATTGGTCGGCTCCAGTGGCCTGACCAGGCAGCGCCTTCTTTTATTGGGTTGGACCACATAATGAATACAGTCTGAAATGACAACAGGAGTTTTCTAGAGTAGACTACCTTGCAACCATTGCCCATCTTCATCTAATTTGCTGGAAGCTCATTTTCTCTTAATTTTCTCTTATTTCTGGAATAATCAGTGCAGATTATTCCAGAACATGCAGATCGTTTGCCAGGTGAGGCGCCAAAATGTAAAGAAACCTTCAAGAGGTCCCAAGTTTGTAGCAGCAGATGTCTTAATAACTTGAGCTGACCGAACCCAAAATTATATGCAGGAGAATCCGGCTGGATTTATGCAGCACATTTTCAATAAGCCTGAAACACAAACAGCATGGAGAAAACTAAAGAAGAACGTACGACACGAAGCTGTGCTAATCAAACTTCCTCTGATCTGACCAGAGGAAGTTCATCCTGGTGCCCCGCCCTGCGGCTAACAAGCAGCAAAATGGAAGAGGCTAAAGGCTGAAACATGAGCAGGTCAAAGGTCAGGGAGGATTTTAAACTGACAGCTGACAGCAAGATAACCGCACTAATTAACTCTAGTTAGAGTTAATTGGGTCGATATCCGACACAACCCCTATGGGCTCGGGTCGGATTATTTAGGTCTAATCTCTAGTCTGAAAAGTAAAAACGTGATAATTGATCCAGAGGAAACGGTCAACAGACTTTTTGCATCAAGTCACTCTTGAAAAGTCCTTTCAGCTCAGCTCAGACGTAAGGAAGCTGGATGCTAAACTGCATCAGACCTCTGGTTGGTTTGCATCTCAATGTCCTCCTAAAACTAGAAAGATTATTTTCTTACGTTAATTATTGAATAGTTTGTGTTTATTTATAAATCTGATAAATGTCTGTTTCAGTAAAACTTTTCATCTTTTCACCAGTTTATCCTCTGGGAATGATGTCAAGTTGTTTTTTTTTTATTTAATATTTTTGGGATTTTCTTCTTTTTCCAACAGGTCTGATTTTTCCTGGTTCTGGTTCTGGTCTGGTAGAGCTGTGAGCTGACCCAAAGTGTGGTCGTTTACTTTAGTTGGATGGGGGATTCTCAGTGACCGGTCGGTGAGTCCGGAGCGGACTCTTACCACGGAGGTGTTGAGTCCGGACATGATCGGGTCGTGGACTTCTCGGCAGGAATTCTCCTTCTTCTCACAGGCGTCGATCAAAGTGATGACCTCATCCGGGTCAGTCGCCGTCTTCACGTCGGACAGACCTTTGGCCCAAGCCGCCGAACTCACCAGCCACATGAAGGCGAACGCCGCCGTCACTCCCAGGTCCTGGAACATCGTCACGGTCAGAACTACATGTCCCACAAGGCACCTGGCGTCACATGACGTACTTACGATCAGCGGGCCTTTGTTGTTCTCCTTGTACTTGTCGTAGAAGAAGACGTAGATGCTGAGAGCCGCGGTGGAGTAGAGGAAGGCGAAGACGCCGATGGTGACGAAGAACTCGGCGGAGGAAGAGTAGTCTCCGACCAGGAAGATCCGGTCCGTGGCCCTGTCCTTACAGGTGGGGGCGTCGAAGTACACCTGGTGGAGTCTGACAGAAGAAGAGTCTGTCAGCGACGGCTCGTTTGGTTCTGCGGTTCTGAAGAGAAAGAAATGTCCGGACCTGAACGGATACTCGAACTCCACTTCGATGGCGAGGTTGCTCTCCGTCCGGTTCTTACACTCCACCGCCATCTTGAACATCCCGGAGTAACTGCCACAGGTGGAGAAGGCGAAGATGGCAAAGAACTGGGGGGAGAGGAGAACACACAGAACCCGATCAGAACCCGATCGGAACCCGATCAGAACCAGTGTGGGTTCTGGAGAACTCACCCACTGCAGGACCTTGATGAAGCCCAGAGGAACCTTCAGGATCCGGAACTGACCCTGGGCCACGAGCTGCAGGAGCAAACAGACACACGGGTCAGAACCAGAACCACACCGACCCACTGGGTCAGCTCCATTCCTGCCAGCAGGATGTGGGCGGAGCTTAAGTCACCTGACCTCAGAAGGCCGAACACGACCAGAGGAGCAGAACTGGACTGGAACTACAGGCCAGCGGGTCCAGCTCTGGTTCTGACCCGTTTGGGTCGAAACATGTGACCAAATCAGAACTTGACTGACCCGGGATGAACAGAACCAGACCAGATTACAGACCAGCTGGGTTGAGGGGCACCAGAACACCTTTGATCAGAACCAGACCGGACCGCCTGCACTTCGGTTGGTGCTGGGTTAGTCCGGTTACCTGGTCAGGTGAGAGCTGACATCATGAAGCTGAGTCCTGATTGGTGCAGCCAGCAGGAAGCAGGAAGTGGAACCGCAAACAGAACCAGACCCAGAAAATACTGGTTGCTACGGTGAATTGCTCTTTTTCTGACCCTCCTGCAGCAGAACGGACCAGAACCGAACCGGAACTCAGCTGTCACTGCGAACCCATGAGCATCAGAACCTTCTCACATGCAGGCCTGATGGGTTGAACAGAACCATCAGAACCCTCAGGTCCAATTCATCCAGAATCCCTCAGAGCTGAACGGGACTGAATCAGAACCGAACCGGTAGAGTCCAGTTTCCTCTGAGCTGGTTCTGATGGAAACACATGGAGGTCCAAACAGAACCGGGTCGACCACTGAATGGATCCAGTTTTTTCTGTGGGGAATTTTTTCATCAGTTTTTATGATTCTTGTCCGGTTCGGCTGAGTTCTGGAGAGGCGAGTCCAAACACACCCGATCCAGTGGTTCTGACCCGGTTCGTTACGTCAGAATCAACATAACAGCTCCTCCAGAGCCGGACTCGGTTCGTGCAGAGAGCTGAGCTCAACCCAGTCTTCATCCCAGCTGGTGAGGAACCGAACCGAACCGACACCAGCACCGAGCGATGCTGTGCATCAGCAGCATCAGAGAGGAAGATTCTCCTCTTCCTCCCCAGCTGCCATTTCACCACCACACGCACGCGCAAAGCCGCGCGCGCACATCGTGATTTCACGTCAATCCCGTAGAAAAATCCCGTCCGAGGATCCAACAGAACCAGAACCAGGCCCACACAGAACCACCCGAACTCCCGGCAGGACCCGCTACGAGATGGGCCGGACCCCGCCGATCAGAACCGCATCCCCTAGACACAACAGAACCGAACCCAAACCGAACCCCGGGCCGACAAACCGAACCTAAATCACAGCGGGATGCTGAGAGTCGGTACCTGATTTACGACGTCCATCCTGCCGCCTGGAGAGGAGAGAAGAGATGGAGGGATGGAGAGATGGAGGAGGAGGAGGAGGAGGAGGAGGAGGAGGAGGAGGAGCGTCAGCTGGGGTTTATCATCATCATCATCATCATCATCAGACAGGAAGTAAACAACAAGCAGGGGAGAGAGGGAGCAAATAAATACAAATTCATATTTTTATTTTAATTCTGATTAAAACAATTATTCGGGGGGTGGGGGTGGGGGTGATGACGTAAATGATGACAATGATGGCGACGCATCATGTGACCCGGAAAGTGACGTAAACAAAAGCAATGGCTACAGTATGTAAGGATGGGAGTCATTTATTATTATTATTGGTTAATAACTGATTAACTGTCAGATCTGAAGCAGAATTCAATACTTTAAACATCAAGAATTATAAAATTAAATGTCCCAACTACTAAATATAAGTATTCAAATAAATTGTTTAAGTCTCAATATATGCAATTAAAATATTTTGATGTATTTTCCAACCCAATTATGAAATTTTGTTATGGAGCACCATTTATAAATTAACCGTAAAATATTAACAGCACTAATCTGGTTTCTGTAGCCACAGAGAAACAAAAGTTTTATTTTATTCTTACATTTATAAATGTCTGAGTTCCAAACTATTTCATTCACAGGCTCAATATTTAGCTTACAAACCGAAGAATTATTTTTCAAGTTAAATATTTAGTTGTTTCAACCAACCGCTTTATTAAAATGAGCAGGAGGCTCTCATTGACAGACTCCTGGAAAACATCTTTCATGGTGACATTTTCTCTCAGGTTGGGAAAACTCACCTGAAATAAACTCTAAAGTTGTTAAAAACGGTCCAACAGCTCAGGGTTATGGGGTCTAAAGAATTATAGACCTAGAGTTACATCTAGATCTAGATGTAACTCTAGATCTATAACTCTAGATCTATAGATCTAGAGTTACAGATCTACAGTCAATGAGCAGCTTCAGTTATTACAACTAAAACCAGCGATCAGCCTGAAACCTGGGAGTAGTGATGACCTCTGACCTCTGACCCTTCAGAGCCACATAAAGAGTCACAAAGTCGGCCTTCTGTCACCTGCAGAACATCTAGAGGACTGATGTCTCTAGAGAAACTCCTTTATCTTCAGTCTCATCGATTCCTGCAGCAGTGTCTTCACAGGTCTGTCCAACAAATCGATCCTCCAGCTGCAGCTGATCCAGACGCTGCTGCTGGAGTTCTGACCAGAACCAGGAGGATGGAGCCCATAAACCCGGTTCTCCAGTCCCTCCACTGGCTCCC
>CAEFZX010015484.1:0-36030 GCA_903066825.1 Alfaro cultratus | reverse complement strand
CAGTGCTGCAGCTGACGATCCTGTGTGCCCGGGTTTGAGCTGATTTTAAATAAACACCTGAGTTTGCTGCTACTCCTGTGTCGTGGCTGAATTTCTGGGTCCCTCTAGAGAACCATTACAAGTGGAGAACATTTGCCAGAGTGAAAATGGAATCAGGATGTTGCCAAAGATTTTGAAACTCAAAAGTTCGAAACTTTTATGGTGAATTTTTATTGGGAAGTTTCTGGGAATTACTTGAGAATTAAGGACAATTTAAACAAATTGCTCCATTTCCAAACATTCTGGTTTCCCTCAAGAAGACACGAAAAGACATCCATAAACATCTTAAAACAATAGATTTCAACAGATTTATTTGTGAGATGAACTTTACCAAGTTTTTATTAAGACAGGAATGTGGAGGAAAAATTTTACTCGTCCACAGATTAAGAAATTTTGTTAGTTGATACTAAAAGACCCATACACTATTTTACATGAAAAGATTCCATTTCCTACTCCTAAAGAAAGTCCAATTCAACAAGAAAATCAAAATACTACCTCTTCTTGGGCCTCTGCAACATCCTCCAAGTTCACTTCCTGCACCTCGCACTCTGGTGGCCAATTTCTCATTTTACATTAGTCAGCCTATTGTGAACCTTTGTGTGTGTATTCCCAAATTTTCTCACAAATTTATGTCAATTCAGATAGAAAGTTATGAATTTACCAACCTGGCAGAGGAACTTTTATCGACCTTTTCCTCAAAGGTCAAATGTCTTTCCTCTGGGAATGCCTAGCCTGCTTATTTACAGGTTCTCCTCTCGTAAAACAAACACTTCCTGAATTTTCCTGTGTTTGTCTAATTTTTCACAAGAAATGATCTGCCTGCTTATACCTGGCAGCATAACTCACGACGGAATCTAAACACAGCCCATGTGCTTCCTCTTGGGTCAAATCTACGTGGCACAAACAATGCAGCTGATAAAACTGAAAGGCCACGCTCCCTTCCCTTTACACGTCTCTGTTGGAGCCGTCTGGGTTCCTTGATGTGGGATGACAAAAAACATCTGTTTTTTCTTAAGCTGCGCTGGAGGTAGGTATACGCCTTCCCTGAGGACTGGGCCAAAACAGAGGACAAGAAGGGAGGAAAGAAAGACAGAGATGGACAGTGCAGTTTAACTAGCGGAAAAAGGTTGTAAGTTTAACAGATTGTTGCCGGAGATTCAGAGGTTTGTTAGTTTGGAGATGACTTTAGGTTCAGAGACCTTATTTATCAAATAATTACCATGTTGTACAGTAGAAATCACCAAATACTTTCTTGCCGGTCTGTCAATTTATGTCCAGTTCTAGAATAAACTCCAGCGAAGAACAGAACAAGCTGCTGAGAGATGCTTTTGGTTTTTAGCTGACCAATGTACACCAAATTTGATCAATTTAGGAATTTCTTTGTTTGTCCTGAAATACTATCTTATTGTCTGGCAAACTGTATAACGTGACAGGAAAGTGTATCTTTCTGACCTGCAGCTGGTAAATAAACTGAAAAGTTAATTTAAAAGTGATTATCAAGCTTACAATAGGAGTGTGCACAATAATAACTTTGGGAAGGACTATTTAGAGTGTAATATTTGTTGTTTATTATTTTAAGTTATCAGAAATGCACAATGGATGCCAGTGGGATATTTAACCTGTTCAATGGAATCTCAGTGCAGCATATTTTCACATCTAACACAGATCATACTACTATTACTACTTATGCTCAAACTACTATTACATATTAAATTTGTTGAAGCCAAAGTTTCATTGGTTCTATTTGTGGAAAAAAGACTACTGACCTCAGAGATAACAATGAAATGAAGAATTCACAATTTTTTCATGATGTTTTTTTTTTTTTCTACTAGAATCATTTAAAGATGTCACTTTTTATTGTTCAGATGCGATGACTACTGTTGCCAGCAGCCAACAGAGATGCTACTGTTCTGTTCCCTGTGACAGATTGTACAATTTATTAATGCAATGGAATCACATAAATGGAAAGAAAGTCTTAAAAGAGGGCAAGGAGACTTACAAAAACCGCTTCAAACTAGAAAAGAGAGACACTGGTCATAGCAACAGCAGTGCAGGATTTTATTTTGGTATCAGATACTGTTCCATATTTGTTGTTGCTCCTTTTTCGTCCAGAAAGTCCTAAATCGACAGTCAGTGGGTTTGTCACACTGCAGAAGCATAGATCAATGGCAGGTTTGCAAGTTGTTAGAAGCAAACATATTAAGAAACAAAGAATCCTTCAAGACTTTTACTAAGAGTTGCCTTTAATTTTAAAGGGATAACAGACTTAAGTATGCTCTTGTTCAGGTCTGTTTCTGAAATATTATCTTCCCTGCAGTTCTCCTCCATATGCAAACTGTGCATTTGTTGATCTTTTTTTTATTTTTTTATTTTTTTTTTTAAAGAGAGTACTTGTGTTTTTTTGATCACACTATGACCCTGACTCATCAGGAAGTAGGTTGCTAAAAAAAAAAAAGTTAACATATCCAGAGTTTAAACAGATGTAGCCCAGATACATGAAACACTTTTAACACAATACATGTTGGGACAAAAGCTTTTTAAGATTTACTTCAGATACTGAGAGTAACGGTAAAAGGAGCCAGACAGGGAAACAGTTTCAGAGAGAGGTCAGGCATGTGTTTACAAGAAGCGAGGGAAATGAGAGGGTAGAGACGGTAGGAGAGTGCAGGGAAAAGAAGCTAGGGCGGTATTACGAAGGAAAAGATGGGGGCGGTGTTCACTGTAGAGATGAGAGTAGAGGGAAAGGGTTCAGAGGTTAATGACAACCTATAGCGGGAGACAAAGGAGGTCATGAAGCACAAGAGAAATTCAAAAGCAGTCTCACGCTTTTCACAAACTTTCAGATCACAAGAGAATGGGCTGGGTACTAATTTGGCTCATTATGGTCAATGGAGCTAATGGGGCCCCATTGTTCTCCATTTATGTGTGTGTGCGTGGGTGTACTGAGTGTTTTTGTTGCAGCATTTAATCAATATTTTCTGGAAACATCTGTCTGTTAACGTGTCCATTAATTAACAGTTTTCAGTAAGACTTAAATGTGTGATTAGAAAGTTAGCATTTTCAACAAACAATGACATCTAAATGTGATGAATTCCCTTAACGCCCTTCATGTCAGATTCAGTGATTTGCAGTACAAATACAGCAAAGATATTCATTGGAATTGGTGCAAGCACTGATCTAACCAGAAATATTGAAGCTTCTTCATTTTAGGTGGCAGATATTCTCCTCATTTAGTTGAATTAAGCAATACAGCCATATTGCCCCTGGCTACAGGACCTGGCAGGATGATGAAGTTTTTTTTGTTATCAAAAGGTAATTTTCAAATGATCACTGAATGATTTATTTATGTTTGCTACTTTCAGTATTAATAAGTTGTATGTGTTTACATGTTTAGTCCTTTACAATAAAGTTGGCAACAAAATTTAAGACTCTGCTCAGGCTTGTGTTTTGATGCGATCAGAGTAAAATCAGTTGTTGCATTGCAGCTGTAGTCTCAGATGGGGAACAGAATATTCCAAAGGAAAATCCGTTCATCAATACCTCCAACAACCAATGCTTGAACTGTAACCCCAGTCCCACTTCCTCCCCCTTTTCCACTCATTTTTCTTGCCTCATGCCAAGCCCTGTCTCCTTTTTTACCTCCACACCTGTCGTGAGAAATTTCTCCCGGAACTCTGCTTAAACAATGGTTGGCTTTCCCGAGCTCCAACATCTGGAAAAGCTAACCAGCATGCCAGGGCCCCTATTCCTCAGGTAATTTACAGTGGCATGCCATTTGACAAGCTCTGCAAGGGGCGTGGAGGTTGAATGAAGTAGATTATGGTGAAACTTAAGCTCTTCTTCTAAAGTTTCAGCAGCACTTATTTAGTGGTAGCTGAAGAGTAGTTATACACAAAACAGTTAGATATAGCAAGCTTTTCATATGAAAGTGTGACTATTTCAGCAGGGTGGTCAAATTTTAATTTTTAGGGTTTTTTTTATGTATGAACAAAAAAAAAAAAGAAATTCAGCATTGATATGAAAGGTCTGGTAGTTGTGCAATTACCTGTCCTTTGTTTTCAGTTGGTGATAAATATAAAACAGTTTGAAATAGTTTTCTGTCTTAAGTACAAGTATACTGATGCAACTCAATTATTTTGAGAAAAAAAATAATTAATAAGGCTGCAGTTTCTCCAGGCAGTTTTGATTCATTTAAATGTGCTTTGCATAAGACGCATGACTCATGCATCATTGAGCACATGCTGCATTTCTTTAAAGCCAGTGATGTTCTACTTTAAGAGGAATCAGCTAAAATCAGTGCTATACAGCAATCAAACATATGAAATTTCTCCCAGCAATCTGATTGGTGGGCGTTTCATTGATCATTAAAGGTTTCTTTACTTTTTCTTCTTTCCGTAATATGGCATTGGAACAAACAACACAACCCATACACAGTTTGTGTTAGCCATTTTTAGGAATTTATTTGGTTATAATTGCTGCCTCAATCTGTTGCACAAATTTGTGAAGAATAACAAGATATAAGAAGAAACTATCCCACTTCAGACAAAAATTTGATTCAGATTTAATCCTTTGAGTAAAAGGTATTGACAGAGTCAGGAAGTACAAATGCTGAATTACACATCTAAAAGCAGAAAAACACTTTACAAGCCTGATGTGCAAAGCTTCGTTGGTTCAATACTTTGACATGATATGGTTTTGTTTTTCTTGAAGTGGCAGCAGCTCTGTGCTTCCTCAGTTTGATACATGTCTTGATACCTAAAAAAAACTCTGGCTTTGAGTTGGGGGAGTTCCACGTTTTCCTGTCGTATGTGTCATGTAGATTATTATAACAATGAAATATAAATCATTTTCCTTGCTGTTTTTGTTTCATTTGTTGGGAAGGATGAACTAAAATAGCTGCTGATAACATTTGAAGCTGACCTAAGGAAAATTAAACCCAACAATAATGGCCTTCCTGCTGTCTTGCAGAAGACAATGAGCACTTTCCTCCCTATTTGGACCACAAACCACCTGTGAATTTGGGGTTCTGGTTTCCAGACACTACCACTTATAAAATTGTCTTTCTGCCTTGAATTGACACATACACACACAGACACGCACACACACACACACAACTCAGGTGAAAAACTAGAGCAGACATGCAAATACCCATAGCTGCATACACATCTAGACATACACGCACATGTACACAGACACATGATAACCATGCTTGAGTGTTTTCTAGCTAACTATACTCCTTCTGCAGAGTCTAGCCTGTTATAAGTATGTGCAACCCGCTTTTTAGCCTCTCAAATGCAGAAGCAGCATGAAATTGATGTAACATATAATAGTGCAAAATATGGTAACATTTAGGGAAACAGCATAGTCTGTTTGTTTTAGTGTCCCATTTAACTTTGCAATAACTGGTTAAAATGAAGAGCGTTGAGGATGAAACAGTTGGTACTTTGGAGGTGTAGAGCTTCATTTAGAAACATTTAGTGGCTTTGAATTACAGCAGTCTGACTATAGTTTTCTGATCTGATTTTTAAGACATCAGTTACACTGGCTTGTTTCAAAATGTAATATATTGTTTGGAAATATCTCTGCCTGTAAAGTTTATTTTAGTCTATTAACTGTAGCAAGCAGCTGAATTGGTGTCAAAACAGATCGTCTCAGTACTAAAGATAAAAATAGCTAAAACAAATGACTCCTCAGAATAAGAAAAGGTCTGGCTCTCTTCCTGTGCAAAAAAGGGAAAAGATAGAAGCAGACATGCCATTGTCCCTTCTGGACAACAGAGTCCAAATTCGGTTTATTTTCAGTCACAATTCAACCTGTGTTGAGGGTGACTTGCAAGGACATTTTATATTTTATTTATATACAAGCCTGGTAGTAATTAAAGGCTCAAATATGTCAGCTTCATATCTCTGCCTGCTGCAGTCATGCAGCTCCTTCTGGTTTTAAATGGGTACAGTCTGAGCAGAGCTAACGGGACCGCTGTCTTTTCAGCCATCTGGTCTCTGCTGCCTGCCCTGGAGAGCAGCACATCAAACTAAAATCACTCTTTCTCTCTCCCCGACTCTCCCAGGGGTCTTCACAGCCGAGGTTAGGACGAGGACACAATCTGCTTCTTCTCCACCTGCCCATCATCGAACCAAGTGCCTTGGTGCCGGCCACCCTCAGGTCATCTCATCCGGGACGGGTGCCAAACAATAAGTCTTGACCTGCTGTCCTGAGAAGATCTGCGCTAAACAAATATTTGAGGCCATTATATCTCATTTCACCGGGCAGCCACCACCAAGAAGATCAACAGTGAAGGGTGCAGTTAAGAGACGAAACGAGAGAAGTGAAAAGAGGGGGAGGAAGAAGTAACCCTTTCAAAGTGCACCCCTGCCTATTTCTGCCACGCTGTGGGCAGGGAGCATCTTATTTGGGAGCTCTGCTGGCTGACAAAAAAAGCACTTCCCCATTGCCTGCCTGGTCAGATGCCTGGGTAAATACTAGATAGAGATATCAATTAGTCTGAGTTCTTCCACCGCCCAACAAAGAGACTGTGAGCTATCTATAGAAAACAGCAACAAACTTGGACTTTGCGGTCACTTGAATTACCACTTCTTCATAACCCTTTCAGAAGATTTCGAGAGCTGTGAGAAACAGGAATGAGAGTCGCTGCAATTTTTTACTTTTAGAAACTTCTCCAAAGCCAACAACAGCTCACTGTGGGGACCGGAAGCTCGGAGCCAGTTATAAGCTGCAGTTTTGATGTCTTTCCCAGCTCAGTAAAGTAACATGAAACCCCTCACTCCAATTGGGTCCCCCTCTCCTCTGAGGCTGCTCAACAAGGGTCCAGATTACCTGCGCAGGCAGATCGATGGTGGGGGTCACGGCCGTTCAGTCAGCGCTGTGGAGAGGCTTGAGGCCGACAAAGCCAAATATGTCAAGAGTCAGCAGGTGATCAACACCAAACAAGAACCTGTGCTTGTGCCCTGTGCCACTCCACCACCGCAGCCTCGGAGAGCCATCTCTGTACCCGGCAGCTTGACCCCTCGTTCTTCTCCGCGACGATCATCCAACACACCCTTCTCTACTCTCTCTGGCTCCTTCACCTCAAAAGACGAAAATGAAAATGATGATGCCAGAAAGGAGAACAGACAGACTTCTGTTGACATCAAAACACATAACAGGAGCAACGTGAGTAAAGTTATGCCTCCAAGCCCCAGGACGCCTGGAATTAACAGCCTGGTAGCGCCACACAGTGCCCCAGTTCTCAGAAGGAGTACAGGCAAGCGCATGCTGAGGCCAGACTCCCTGTTAATATACAGGCAGAAGAAAGAGTGCAAAAGCCCTAACAGGTCCACAATGGGAGAGAACAATAACATGGAGTTGAAGGGATATAGTTTTGTTCGTCGCCTCTTCCAGGGTTCAATGAGAGAAAAGAGTGGCGGAGGAGAAAGAGTTCAGAAGATGGTGATAGGTGATGAGAAAGCACCTTCACGGGATGGGGACTCTAGAATGTCTTGGACCAACGACAAAGATGTTACAGATGGAGGACCAATGAGTCGAAGGTCAAGCAAGACGGACCAAGAACGCACCCCAGAGTCTATCCAAAGTCCAGGTTTTAACTGCACATTAGAAAACACAAAAAATGGTTTTATTAAAGGCGCCACTGACCAAATAAACATTAGGCATGATGATGAGAGTGATCCATGGAAGCGCGCCTCCCCAATTACACAGAGAAGGCAGTTTGGAGAACTTCAGCGCTCCAAGTCAGACCTGCGTTTGCGCTGTTCAGTAGCTTTATCGGAGCAGGAACATTTCTTTGACTTCTGTGGACTGGACATGGACATGATAGAGCGTCTGGGCCGGGAGAACTTCCTCTCTTATGCCAGCTCAATAGACACGCTTTCCTTGGCTCTGCGGAGCGTAGGAGGGGACGGCTGTGGTGGCTCAGAGCCCAGCGAGTTTTCCCGCCACTCAGGAGATGGACTGTTTCAGGAAGAACTGGCAGAGCAGCTTCCCACTGGCGTGTCCATCATCGAGAGAAATGCCCGTGTCATTAAGTGGCTGTATGGGTGCAAGAATGCAGCTCAGGAAGGACCCAAAGAGTCAACTGTATAGTATGAGGATTGAAGATTTGCAGTTGGAACCAGAAGTTTACATACACTGTATACAGTCTTTATATTTCCCTGACATTTGATTTGTATTTTGCCATTCTCTCAATAGCTTGCTAGAAGTTTGGCCCATTCCTCCTGACAGAACTGGTGTCACTGGGTCGTTTTTGTTGGCTGCCTTACTTGCATCAATCCTAATTGACATAAAACTGAAAAAGTTTAGTATGATTTCATGTCAAACAGTGAAGATGAACATAAAATATCTTTATACAATGTATCAAAACATCTGGTTTCAACTGTATGTGCCATGGAATGCTAAAGGTTTATTTTCACATAAACTGTAAGCCAGAGTTTAAGTGCATTCTTAAAAGTACCAATTAAACTAATTAGTAAATTCAACAGATGAAGGATCTAGTTTTGTTCAATAATCTATAAACTAGAGGTAAAGGGACAAAGCATAACAGTTTTCAACTTGAACAGTTTTCAGGCATTAAAACAGGATCCCTACACCAGAGGATTAGATTAACATTGAGCTGACAGATAACTTTTCCAGCACCAAATGCCAGTGTTGTAGTCAAGACCAAGACCAGAGTGTATAGAGACTGAGACAAGACCAAGACTTTTAGGGTCCAAGACCAAGTCAAGACCAAGACCGAGGGAAGTCAAGACCGAGTCAAGACCAAGACCAGCGCCCCGCACTACATGACACAATAAAATGTGAAATATGATCAAAATTGCTAATCAAATTGATCTGAAAGATTCACATTCCCATAAAAACACCTAGATATTAAATACTTAGAGCTGAAAGAAATTTAACCAATATTAAAAGCAGAACAAACTCTTTGTTCTGCTTATCTAAAAAGATAATGCCCTGGGCATTTGCCCATATTATTCATGTCAGAAATCACAACTGCCTGCACCATTAAACATAGCAATTGAGGCAATGCCCTGATGGTAAACAACGCTCAAATATGAACACTGACCAAAGAGCAACAAGCAAGAAATAACCAAGCACAAGGTGCTCACCATGACTGGTCTCACCGTGTCTCCCACTGCATGAAGCCAGGCAGCACAATGCTGTAATGTCTGCCCATTCCTCCTGACAAAGCGGCAGCAGACATTACAGCTGACACTTTGAACAAAAACGATCAATGAGCAATGCACATGCGCTGCGTGCTCTTTCGTTCTTGTGTTTTATTGATTTGCTAATTAAATAAATATCAATGTACATAATTAGTGTACGCAGAGCATTACAAGAACAAAGAACGTCTCTGGTGAGGCTCCAGTCCTATCTTCTTAGTAAAGAGAAGTTCAGAAGACTCGGATTGTTCGTGAATGTCTCATCACTATTTCGCAGACTTTTGTATACAGTGTTTACCCATATATGTGACACGTTAGTCAACACCTCCGTACAATAATTCAGCGCAGTGAGTGACTTTTTTTCATCACAAATGCTAATGTGTCTCTGTCCAGCTAGCTTTGCTAGCATCACGTCAACAGAGCTTGCCTTTCTTTGAGCTTCTTTTCTAAGTGACGAAAAAAGTCAGACTCAGTCCCCACCGTCTGTGAAAGCGAAGCGCTGCTGAATTAGCTGTTGCCACCGGATTTCTTATTATTTATGCAGCGCAATTCTATTACTGACGAATAGACAGACATCTTCTGCCGCTCAAAGGGGGAGTAACAGAAACACGTAATTGGGTCTTGACTGGTCTTGAAATAAAATTCCGAGGCCTCAGCGCCCGAGACAAGACCGAGACCAGAGACCATCAAAACATTGTCTCGAGACCAAGACCGGTCTCGAGTACTACAACACTGCCAAATGCTAATGTATTTCTTGTATTACTTGTACTGTATATGTACTGTTTTTTTTTTCTTAAGTTGTGTGGTAAATACTAAAGAACCGTCTGATGGTTCTTTAGTATTTATCACACAACTTACAACTTAAGTAATTCTTTAGTATTTACTAGCAAGAGCTTTTGTATAATTATTGCAAGCTTAAAATTTAGCACATAGTTGATAATTAGCTCAAAGGGTGATGCATTTAACAGGTCTTATGTCTAGAATATTCCTTAGACGATTTTGAAATACTCATCTGTTCAAATGAAGTTACTAGAGCTTCACAATGCAAAACTACAGCATTTATGTATCTGTTTTGTATTTCCATTTAAGTAAAATCAGTGTTACTGGCATTCCATGGCATATAATTACCTTTAGTTCCTCTACTGTAGAACAGCAGATAGTTTCATCTTGTCAGATTTAAATGTTGTATTTATAGAACCTAGCAACTATTTGTATGAGTATGAACTGTCCTTACTCTCCAAGTGTAGCTTGATAGTATCAGTGGGTGAGTGATGTGGACATTATCCTTTACATTTCAAGTTGTTTTTCAGTATTTTTATTTTTATTGGCAGAACTGGATTCTGAGCAGACTTGAATTCCCCATGTAACCCCTCAAAAGGCACATAGATGTTTGAAACATGCTTAAAGGTTGTTACTCTTGACAGTAATGTTCCCTCGTACAGAGTAATTTAAAAACCACTAAGCTATATTTTTCTTTGTAAACAGGGATTGTGTGAGAGTGAAGTGAACTGTGTACCTCATTTGAATCTGTCCCAGTTGAGTTTGTTTCTTTTCCTTTCTATTTTCTCTTGCAATTTTAGTCCTTGAACGCAGGCGTTGGAATAAACTCGTGAGACGCTCCTGTGGGGTGTATGATTGCACTGAACTGGGCAGATAGAGGAAATTAGAGAGTGTAAAAATCACCAGGATGTTTAACACTGAGCTGGATTCAGAAGAACATCAGCATCCAGAACAACTATAAACAATGTTTGGCTGGATTAATATTTTTTTTACTTCATTTATTAAACTGCTTACAAAGGTCAAGAAAATCATTAAAGCTGATGTCATTGCATTTCACACCGTTCTAGTGACTATTATGTAAGTTTCTGATTCATAAACCACGATACACATGGAAAACCTGGGTTAATATTCCATTCTGTAAAGACTTTGAACTGGAATCCTTCAAACTAATATGTACAACTCCGAAAAGAGGCAGAAGTTGTTAAATGTTGTAGGGAGTCATTTTCACCAACTGCTAGTTTACAGATGTTTAACCCATGCAGCTGGTCCATGAAAGCATGTAGGGGAGGATGAATCAACTTTCCTCCCACTGATAAGCACAGATCCTACCTCACTTCATCCATTTCTCACTGCTTCACACGTCCCTGAAAGGTCATTCCCATTTCTTGCCCTGGAGGATGCCGCTGTAATCTGTTAAAGTATGTGGAGGTTAGCCTGTGAGGACTCGTGGGCTGAGCGCTAACCAAAAATTATGGGCTTAGTATATTTATACATGTCATAAATTAAAACTTGCAGCCTTGATGTTTTTCTGTATTTGTCACGAGCATGACACACTTCTGAAACAGCTTTTACATAGACCTATTTTTATTGCATGTTTACAAAGTGGCTCTAAAATTTGGTGTATATGAGAGAGATTTTTTTTATTCCAAAAAGGTTTTGTGTATGATGTACACAGCTAATAAAAACTGAAAAGTGAAACCAAGTGTGTTGTCTTTCACTGTTATCTCTTGCCTTTATTTCACAAGCATTATAGAGCAAAATCCACACTATGAAACTTTAAGCTTTACAGTTTCACATGGGCATCACATTTAGAAATCTGATGGAGTACATCTTAAAAATATATTATGTAAAATGCAATATTTCTTACCCGTCACCTCTATATCAGTGGTGCCCAAAGTCGACCCTCAAGGACTGACTTTGGCCACCACTGTTCTGTATATTTCTCAAATAAAGACTGATAAATTCCAAGCCTTTGTTTCTCATAATTTTGATTGAAAACCCAAAATTCAGTGTCTCTGGTCATCTCATCAGAGTAATCTGGCCTTCAATTGCGCCTACACAGTGTGTCATACACTGATTGCCACAGAGCATTAATGCAGTCATTCATGCAAGAGGAGGCCAAACCAAGTATTTAGTGCATAGAAGCCTGACATTTGTGCTTAAAACATCCGTTTTTTTATTGGACTAATGTGAAATTCTGATTTTCAGAGACACTGAATTTAGGGACTTCTTAACATAGACTTGATAATCGTCAAAATTGTAAAAAATAAAAGCTTGAACTATTTTAGTCTATTTGTAATAAAAATGTATCAAATGATTGTTTCACTTTCTGGATGACTGGCAAGAAATCTAGGACTTTTATGCAATATAAAAAATTTTTGAGAAATATCAGTACATGCTAATTTGTAAGTCACACGTTATCAAAAAAGTGTTTTATATGAGTTTTGCATATCACACATGTAAACTTTCACATCTAGTTAATCACACTGGCATAACTATTTACATGTACATTTTATCTCAGCGCAGTCCGACCCTTGACTCTTTCCCAAGCCTTCAAATCGCTTCATAAAATTTTATTTTTCACATTATCTCAACAGGCTGGGCGCTAATCCTTTTAGCATTCCCTGCATAGCATGGTGTTTGGAGAGCTGCAGCAGGTTGAGCTGGAAGACAAGGAGGCCTCTGTGTGGCCTGATGCTACATCTGGGAGCAAACCCTCCACCCTGTCTGCAGCCTCCTCCTGACACTCTTTGTCCCCTCTCTGAGTCAGCCGTTGTTTTCAGACATTCCAGCTCAATATGGCTGGCTAGAAATCTTAGGAGGTATATCTGATCATTCCTTTTGTTTCATTTTGACTTTGAGATCCAGAAATGAAAAGTGAAGCATTAGCAAGTTGATCCTGTTGCCTGCAAAATGTATCTATACAACTCTTAAAGAAAAAAAAAGAGAGAAGTTCTTACAATAAATGTATATTATTGCAATGAGATAATACATTGTACAAATATGAAAACTGTGTCTTTTGAGCAACATTTTCACATTAAAATAAGTTTTTTGTTAGAACATAATATTTGGTTACCTGGCTCCTATAATGTAAAAAATTATCACATTAATTTCAGTTTTATACTGAATAAGGCACAACTATCCATAAACATTTATTCAAAGCAGACTAAGTACAGGGAATGTTATTAAAGAAACATTGACCCTTTTTTATTTCAGATTTGGAGTAATTAATCGTTTATGAGTCCTTTTGCTACCAAAATCAAACTACTTTGCCTGGTAACTTAAAATAATTGTATGTTTTGCTCATGATAAGTTGGTAAAACAAGAAAAGAAATCCCAATTTTGCATATCCATTTCAAACAAAATAATGTTTTACTTTCAAGGACGTTACACACCACTGGTCTTGTAGCTGTCAAGCTTTAAAATTATTCACAAAATGGAGATAGAATAGTACTTTTTATTAATCTGACAACCAAAAAAGCAGTATTAATAATTCAAAATACTAATAATATGTAGCCTTTAGCAGAACAGCTCAGAGGAGAGACTTGATCATATTCTGAAACTTTTCATTAAACGTCACACAAAGGAGTTCAAAGACATTGCACTACTTCAGGCTGCTGGCTGTACAATATCTTGCAAGCTTGTAATAACTACAATAACTTCACATTTAACCATGAACACAGTGTTTTCTTTGTGTGAATTGTCTTCCCACACAGAATAAAGCCAAAGTCCTCCTGTTTGGCTGAGTCTCAGTCACTTACTCTGACTGGAGGGCCTGCTGTGACATCCTGTTTTGGGTTCACGGGACAAACTTTAAGCATGTGGTCATGTTTTGAGCTGGGCCTCTCTCCCTCTGTCTGCACTGGAAGTAAACAGATAACAGCTGGCTGGGAGCTACTCTGGTCTGACACAGCCGACGTGGTTTACATCAGTCTGGTGCTGAGCAAGCAAAGTTTTCGTGGGGGGGAAGTCAAGTCGGGTGTACCTGTTTATGACTCAGTGTGCTTGCAAGTAGAAAAAAATGGTCTGGTCGTTTGAAAAGAGGATGATGAACTAGCGGGAGTCTGAGCTTTGAAGCTGCAGATGCTTTTTTTTGTTGTTTTTCTCTCTCACAGGCTTTGACTCTGCACTTTTGTTCAGCGAAAAAGTTTTCACCCACTTCTAATTTGTTACAGTGAGATTTTTACACAATCATTTTAGTACTTTTTTTTTTTTTTTACAGCAGTTTGAAACTTGTGCTAACTTTTTCCCTGCAAAATCCAAGTTTCTTTAAAATAAGTCCCCAAAAATCAAAGGGCTCAGATCGAATCCAGATTTTTTTGTGTGTGTGTCTGAGGGACTTCCTGTTGCAATGACATTTGTAGCTTTGATTTTTTTTCCCCCTCTGTGCCCTGAGCAGCAATAATGTGTGTCAGAGTTAGCATGGGTTGTGAAGTGTGTCAAATCTGGCCTAGTTCTTCTGCATCAGCAGCTGCAGCAGACTGCCCATGTGAGAGAGGAGCTTGGTTCATGACTCAGGGACTCAAACATAAAACGTCCAGACAGAGCTATTCATTAGCGAGCGCAAATTTAATGAAATACATCCTCAAAACATCTAAACTGTACACCTAAATGAGAATGTCTGTGTTGCAGCAGGAGTGGTTTTGTGCACTGAAGAGTCAAAATCTCTAAATCGAGCTTTGGGAAGAAAAGCATCAATCAGCGTAGTAACTTAGTCATAACTAGAGATTGTTTGAAAAGAGGAAACAATGTATTCCCTTTACAGAGAAAGGCTGCCTGAATAAACTGATCTCAAACTGACAAAAAAAAACAAAACAAAAAAAAACGATTAAAAGTTGCTAGGTCAGATGAATCCATGTTTTTGACTGGTCAAAAATAGGCAATGTGATCTTTTGTTAACATAATGTTGCTTTGAAGATGCAGAGTGTAAGTGGTTGACTACACTGCCTGGAGTTCAGGCCTAATCCCATTGAAAATGCTCTCCTTGGACAAAAAGTTATAAAGTCACAAACTGAAACTCTTTTATTTTAACAACAATCAACAGTGAATCCTTACAACAAATGGCACTAGCAACATCCATTGTTTCCACTCAAGAAAAGACACCATCAAGACCTGGTACTAATATCCATCTAAAGCAGTTTGATAATGTCCAGATAGCTCAAATTTCAGGTCTGAGTGCTCTGAAAAGATTTTGAGCACAGTTTAGACTCAAATCATTGTAAAATTGCATCTGCATTATTTTTCTACTCTGAACGCAACCTATAAAGGATAAAATGGAAAACCACCAGCAGACATGGCATTCCTTCCTTCTAGTTGCAGGTACCTGGACAACTCCATTGTAAAATATAAAGAAAGTTCTGCATACACTTTATAAAAGTCAGCACTTCTACTAGCTAATCTAAAATATTTCTGGAATGGAAATATTCCAGAAATATTTTTCTGGAATAATCTGGAATGCTACAAGACACGTTTTTCTAAGTTATATGTTTTCATAAGTTGATTGCTGGATTCCTTCTTAATAATAAATCAGGATTTTAGTGAGCAGAGGATATCAGGACGCTGTAGGTGTGACTGATTATGTGTGTGGCTTATTTAGACTGATTTTAACAGGGAACTGCTATTTGTTCAGGGAGGGGGAATTTAATTCCAGATGTGAATGGTTGTTGTTCAGCTTGTCTATTTACATCTGAATCAGCTTGAACACACATTGATGTATGGTCTGAACAGGCCCAAAGGCTAAATGAAAGATTTAATTTGGTGATTACACATAGGCATCAACGTATTTCAACTTCACAAGCTGTACGTCCTTTGAAATATTTTAGATAGGCTTTATGAAAAGAAATCTGCAAGATTTTCTGCAAATAATTAGGAAATACGTCCACAAGAAAATCTGTAAATGGATGCTTCAACCTTTAAGCTAATCTCAAATACTAAACCGTGACAAGGCGACTAGGTGTTGTGACACTGTTTAAAATAAGCTCAAATATTTTCCTCACTGAAATGAAGTTGTTTAGATTCCATATCCATGAATTTGTGCTGCTTAAACCACTAATCCATGGTTTTGGAAAAATAGTAAGTGGTGAAAGAAAGGATTAGAAAACATGTTTATAGGCAAGTGCTTCTGTGTAACAAATTTTAGGGCTTAATATGATCTCAAAATGTATAAATAAGTGGATTATTTTTTTAAATAAATGTCACAACCTGTGGCCAGAAATTGTGAATAACAGCTGAGGCACTGAAACCAAACAGTTTGAGTTAATCCAGATATAGTTTTTAAACTGAAATGTTTTTTGACGGACTAAGATAAAATCTTTTAGATGAAGTTTAGGAATGACAGAAATGATCAAAATATATTAGCTAAATCTGCTGTTGGATTTTGGTTTAAGCAGTGGTTTATATCCAGGAAGGCAGTGAAAATATCCACTGTACTGTACCTGGTTTTTGTCCTGACACACAACAAAGACATTCAAAAGGCTGTTTTTAACTTTCAGTAACATGCCTCAGAGCTCAGGATGTCTAGTCCTCCTCTAAACTGTCAAAGCTTAAAATTTTGAGAAGCCGCTGGGTAACTTCTGTAACAAGACTCTCTCTTGAGCTGAAGGTATCTACAGTGGGTCATAAATCAGAGTCCTTTTCATTCCCCTCTCTGATGCGTGACCCCTGCTTCCCGGGGGGTCAGGGAGAAGAGAAGAGTCTGTGCCTCGTGGGAAACCTGAGCAGAGGCTCCTCAAATAACAGAGTGACGTCAGAAAGGACCGCCTGAAGGCCTTCGACCCACCTGAAACATAAATGAAGGGGAGGAAGACGCTTTATGTGTTTTAGTGAGAAAAAACATTTGTTGACCCTCACTATTGTAAAAGAACAACATCTTCCCACTGAAAAGGATATTGACTTCCTTTTACTTTGTTTTCATTTCCTGTTACTTGATCTGGGTGTTGTTTAGTCTAGATTCTTTCAACTTCTGCTCAGCTTTAAAAGTAATTCCAATATGCAGAGAATCAGCAAAACAGGAAAAACACAATTGAAAAGGTGCAATTTTAAGTTTAGGAAAAAAAATTAATGATATCTTTGACGTACCAGAATATTTTGGTATTTGTTCCACTAATACGTATAAAGGGATTCTGAAGCGTTACCTAAAAATGGTTTGTCACCTGACCACAAACTCAAGCATCATTTTAACTCTGCACATCCAAGACTAATGCTTGTGACAGCAGAGAGGAAACTTTAATATCACACTACCTAAAAATTCAGCAAAAGATTCCTGTGACTGAACATTAGAAAGCAACCGTTTTTTAAAATGTGCAGTGTTACTAAGAGTGCAGTTAGTTTGCAGTCAGTGATAAGATCATATTTACTATGAACAAATCCATAGTAAATATGGTCTGCCTGTCCAAATAAATTTACACTGCCACATTCCAGTTTGAAGTCTTGTGCAAACTTGCAAGTTTGTAAAAATTAACTTATGTCCTCTCCAAAATAATAAAGCTAACCAGAAAAGTCAGGGACCAACGAGCAAAAATGGCTGCCTCCTCATCAGAGGTGTTGACAGATGCAGTTGCAAAGTTCATTATTTGCACTACTGACCATTTTTCTGTCAGTAGTTCAAATCAGTGTCATGCACAGTTTTATAAATCTCTTTAACAGCTGCTAAAAGTTATTTTTATGTGATTAAATCCTTTTGCAGAAACTTAAGAGAGAGATCCAGCAGAAAACATTTGTGATCACAGAATATTTAAGGGTATTAAAGTAAACGGGGCCAATTAAAATCAACACAAATTTTGCTATTTTGTAAAAAAAAACAACAACAAAAAAACTCAGAGCCATGTTTTGTTGCAGTCATGGCTAACCTCTGGCTGTTGGAGTTGTTTACAAATCATTTTGAGAGTAGATGGCCATAAAACCAAGAAGTAAACAGATTTATAATAAAACCATAAAAATAAATCAAAGAAACAAGATGAGCCAAATTATAACTTTCACCAGTTGGACGATGATGTTAGTGAACAGGGTGGCAAGGATGAGCAACAATCAGAGCTATATATGTTCTAGCCAGTAATTATCACTGCAGAAATAAATAAAAACAAAGATTTGATTTGAAGTTCAAAATTCAGTCGTTTTCTCACATCTCCAGACAGGTATTTATTTATTATTTTCAGCAGTGAATGTTATGAAAGGTAAGGTGTTTAGAAATTCAAGGCGACTCACTAAAACACCATTTAGAAGCTGTGGCAGAAAGCTTTGTCTACCATCTTCAACAAATAAATACATAGTTATGTGAAAAACTTATAAACCCCTATGAGAGCCTGATTGTTTTCTAACATATCTGAATGCATGGATATATAACATTTTGAGAAATTCTAGAAATACATGGGAAACAATAAAAACAGAAGAAAATATCTGCTTAAAAAAAAAAAATCAAGTTTGGTGTTGTTCCTGAAGAAGTCAGAGTTAAATTGAAAAGCTCTCTTAGTGCTTCAGAGAAAAGATTCCAGCAGCATATGAGTCTTGTAAGGGATTAGAAGAAGTCCAAAAGAAAACTTGAAATAAGCCATTTCACTGAACAGAAAATAGTCTAAAAGCGGAGAACACTCAAAGCAACATTCAACATACCCAGGTCTGCCTGTCCAAATAAATTTACACTGAAAACAGATAACAAGACAGCAATAAAATATCTTCTGTGTCATCACACAGGCTCTTAAAACTGTTGATATGTAAACACATTCCTCTAAAATCAGATGAGGCCACACACATTTCATGAGATGTGTGCTCTCTAACAGAAACATAAAGTCCAGAGTAAAGTTTTCCAGAGAGACTAAGAAAAAAAGATCAGAACTTCTGAAAAGATTGTCTTAAAATGAATCATTTGGACTTATTAACAAAACCAATGTTTTTGGCATAAACCAAATAAAAGATTCCAGGAAAAGAAACTCATGCAAACTTTGAAGCATAGAGCTTAAAGTATCGTAATTTGAGGATTCACTACTGCACAAGTACTTGGCCAGTCCTCCATCATGTGATCCACCATGAACTCTGCTGTAAGAGTGCAAAGTATGAACTTGTTGATCTAACAAGTGAAACAGTTTTTTTGTCATTTTTATCCACTTATTTAGCTTTTACAGATGTAAAAAATATACATCGATATATTAACCTTTCTTAATAAAAAACTGAACAGTGTCTAATTTTTTTATATAACTTCATTCATTATGTTTGCACTTTTGAAATCTGATTGAGTGACACCAGGTCGTCTTCCTTTCTGAGTCAACCTTTAAGGCCAAAGTGTGGAGAGAAAACAGCCTAATCACTCAGTCGAATCTATTCCTGGTCGTGTGGGAAGATGGGAACATCAGGTCGACAGCTGGCCCTCGCTCCTCGTCTGCATTTATAATAAAAGTCTTGCTCTCTTTGATATTTGATTCCCATGAGAACTCTGTTGATCATCTAAACTCCATCTTGGAATCTTTATAGGCAACTTCATCGCATCCTCTTTCACTCTTAACTGTTGTTTTTCCTCCAAAAGCATCTCCTGAGACTGCATGTTTCACAACATGACCCGGCTATGGCCAGTGACAGGCTCTTCTCCTTTTAGGAGGCAGTTCTGGCTTTTTGCCATAGCTGGTTAAATTTGTCCAGGAAAATTTATTCACTTCAGAAGGAAATGGAAAAAAAAAAAGAATTGGACTAAGCTTCAAACAGCTTCCCTCAGTTGCCTCTAGTTTTACCTTGTGGATGTCTTAAGGGATATTCACCCAGCTTTAAAGGTTTCCTTTCAGCTAAAAGCAGAGACTGCAGAATTTCACAGTGTGTGAGAATGCTGCAGTTTATACAGAGTGCATGCAGGCAGTATCAATACATTTCTCTTCTAGAGGTCAGTCCTGCAACTTTTCCATCATTATGGAAAATGTAAATTCAACTTTGGCTATAACATGCTGCAACATAATTTGCTGGTTTTCATTGTTAACATTTGAAATATTTTATAGATGACGTGAATAACTTTTAACTAATTTTCAAAATATTTTAGATCAAAGTCAATTTGGATGAACTTAGATCCAAAACATTAAGAGTTGCAAAGTTAAGATTTTTTCTTTTCTTTTTTCTGATTTGCATTGCAATGTAATTATATATTGTCAGTGTGATTATGTTATACAAAGTAAAAAAAATAAAAAATGTAACTGTTTGTACAAAGAAAGATCAGATGATCTTTTTTTTCACAGTATGAAAAAAAAACAGGAAATTTAATGCAGATATGAATGCATTATGCATCGACTGCCAGAGGAAGTGTGTAGAAAGAGAGCTGTTGAAACACAGAACAGATTCATGCAATGTATTCATCACACCTTGTTCTTTTTTGCTTCACATGATGAAGAAATACTTCCAAAACTTTAACATCTCTCCCTAAATACACCCCATAGTCCCATTTGTGCCATTGGCTGTTCTCACTGCAGGAACTGGGGAGTTTTTGAGTTTTTTCTAAGGTGTTTCACAGCTTTGGTGAGATACAAGCGCAAAATCAAAACCTTGTTCAAGTCCCGAGAGAGTAAAGAGAAAATCCAGGTTTTCTACTTCTCCACCAACTTGAAACAGTTTATGGCTTTGGGATAGGAGTACATAAATTTTTAATATAAAAAATGAACCTACTTTGTATAATCCAATCATAGGCAGTTTCACAGGAAGGATGTTCCTGGGATCCATAACAACTATGGTTTCTAAATGAATACTCCTGTCACTGCAGCTACTTATGTGAGTTTGTTCTCACATAAGTAGCTGCAGATATTATTTCACCACGTAGAGCTCTTGTAAATAAAGCCGAATAAACACAGTGGAAACATGAATGTCAGATGAAACAAACAGTCATAATGACAAATCAGTTTTAAAGCCAGAGTTGTTCTTGTAAAAACAAGAATTGAAAGTTTTACATTAGGAAATAGCTATAGAGAGCTTATAGGCAGGACAATAGTTCCCTTTTAATGTAGCATTGCTTTATGTCCTTGATATGATACATTTGAAATAAAAAAGCATACAAAGATGCAGAAGCAGCTATAGCAGCAGTTGGTCTATCATCTGTTGGCTGCAGATGCAGAGTGCCGGTTTGCTCCGATTTCAACCATCATCAAAGCAGACCAAAGCACTTGACCTCGCCCTGGTCTTCACCACAGCTCTGGGTTTGCTATTCCCAATTTAACCCCAGTCTGGTTGCCAGGGCAGAGGAAGGCCCCTCAGCGTGGCGCCGTGCTGGGCAGGACCTCCCCAGAGGATTCCTCTTTTGACAACCCTCCAAAACCACGGGAGATCCACACCTGACGTATCGTCCTCTGAAGGGATTTAATTGCAGGATCTTGTTCAGGAAAGCAGATGTCAGTCATAACCAAATTTGGAAGATTTTTTTTCTCTCAGTTCCTCTAACCTCTTGTCTGTAATTGATGGTTACAGTTTATTTTATTATAATTTCATGAAAATAATCCTTCCTGAAAATAATATTAAATATCTACAACTCCTCTTTGATTGACATCTAGAGAAGTTAACATTTCATGTTTATTTTTTAGTCATTATAAAGTAGGAAAATTAAATAAATGAAAATATAATACCAATAAAGTCAAATAAAAGTCACCTAACTATTCAGCGATTTAGAGTATAAAAACAATTTGTATTTGAATCTTGAGCTATTTAGCGATTTTTTAAGATGTAAGTCCCAAAGGCTGATTAGTGCAGTACTGCAGTTTGAAAAACAAATTTGTCATGTTATACATTGACCTACTGAGGTATAATCATGTGCAAGTCCTTTAATTGCATTCTTTGGTTCACTGCCAGGATCTTTCATGACTTGTCAACATTTTTGAGCTCAGGAATGTAGCCCTCTGATGCAAATCTAGCAGATTATCTGACTTGCATACCAATGGTGCCATAAATTGAATCACAGATAGAAATATTAAATCTGTTTCTGACTTTTGTGCATCCTTTTAATCATTCGCCTCTGATATGACTCTGAAAGAACATAATAACTAACAAAACTCAAAGTTCCATCTTAAAACATCAGCTAATCTGATGTGTTAAACAATAGTAGGAGATAAATTGACCTAAACTATAATTTTGTTTTCTTCTATGACGCTTTGTGCTTTTCTTCTGGGTCTCTTATGTCTTCATTGGAGCTGTGTTGTAGTCCAGGTGTGAGGGATCCAGGTGTCTAATTGGAAAACAGAGGATCACTCACTCAGGTCTAAAAAGGCTCTTACAGCACAGTTATCCACTCCATTGAAGGAAGCGTTCATGATCGCTACAGGTGCTGAGTGAAAGGATTATCCCAGTTGTGATGTTGTTTTATTTGGCACCAATGCTGCCCACAGCAGTGCTGAAAATTGCAGAGATAAAAAAAAAAAGATTTAAAAGCTTTTGAAGAAAACTGAGCTTTAAGCTTCCCAGTTCCTTTCAGCAGTGTTCGTCCTTGACATTTTTCACATTTTGTCATGTTACAAACACATATTTCAATGTGCTTCATTGTGATTTTGCATGAGAGACCAAACAAAGAGTAATGTTGTAAAAATTGTGAAGTCTTCAAAAGTAATCAAATTAGTAAAGAGTACAAGTGAGAAGATCTCAGAGGTCTGTAAAGTCCATTTTCTGACAGTTCTTCCCCATTCAGCCTCGTCCAGATTAATGTCCATTTGCAGATACGCCACAGTTCTTCTCTGATTTTTAGAATGACCTTAGGAGTCCAAAAGCCTTTATCAATTGTGTCAGAAGAGTTCACACAGTGTCAGCTGGACAGGGCAACCTGCAACAAACAAATAATGATATATTATTGGATGACCAGTGAGACCAGTGAGAGCTGTTAGTTCTTCTGAACTGGCAAGTTGAGTAAGGAGAGCATTAAGAATCTGTGGCAAAGCTAACCTATTTCTGTAGATCATCTGATCTGATCTGATCCAGCTTAAACTACTAAGCAATCAAGAATGACCAAAAATGTCAGTTTGTAGATGTGCAAAATTGGTAGAGTTGTACCATTGGTAGGAGGGCTGATGTCACTTGTGTACTTTTCAGGTTTGTGTTCATTAACAAAAAGATTTATAATGTGAACTGTTACATGAACTGGTGACCTCTTGCCCAATGACAGATGGAGATAGGCATGAGCTCCCCATGATCCTGTTAGGAGAAGTTTGTAGAGACAATTGTTGATTTGACTTTTTATGTTGCAGTGGCATCCATATGCCAATTAAATGTCAAAGGAAGCAGACAGGTTTCGTCATTTGTGAAAGACTTTTTACTTTAAATGTAATCTGTCTGTCAGGATTCTGTTCCTGAAACAACCATAACAACTATTATGGCGATTTTAAATTGCTTAAGTGGGACAAGTTAAGACAAATGGGCCCAGAGAAGACAAAACTGCAATTCTCTTCTTATAATTCCAACATGATGATGGTTGCTTTTGACTGACTGCATGGTTGTTTTTTTTTCCCTGTGAACACAATCTTTGTAAATGCCAAATACTAACAACAGCCTTGTCCCACAATAGCTTTGCCTCCTGACAGCCTCCATCAAGTGCCTTATCAAGGTCCTCCCTCCCTCCTCTGCAGCCAGACAGGCTGTGACACCACAGACTAACATGTCAGAAATAGAGACAGGAAGAGAAAAGGGACTCAAAGAAAACAGTCGGGGGATTTTTTTTAGAGGTCTGACTAGCAGATGGAGGGAAGAAGGGGTCTTTAATGATGTCCTGATGAAAGCCTGGATGGGGGGGGGGGTTGGGGCCCTTTAAGGAGAAGAAGAGCAGGTTGTAAGGATACTTATATGGGTTTGTATAGCTGTGACTCAGTGTCTCTAAACTTGCACTGTGCTACCACAACAAGAAACAGAAGCATTGAAATGTCCAGTTGTGCATCGGTGTGTGATTTCTGACTTGTTCATTCCGATAAGGGTCACGTTTCCCCTCAGGCTCAATTTCCTGGGCAAGGAAGCATGACCAGTTTGCCATATGCATGAAGGCTGCTTCTGACGTGGTGGAAAAACTGGAATTTACTTTTTGTAATTTGTTTATCAGTGGAGGGATTTAATTTTTAAAAATCTCAATTTAAAACTATAGATAGAAAGAAAAATGTTATTGTACATGCAGGAGAAGATGCAGCTGAATGGCATTGCATAGTATCAGATGGGCACAAACACATTTCTCTCCAGAATAATCTGACTGCATGACATAAGTATGTGAGAAGAGAAAAACACACATTTGTTTAAACTGTCACATGCAATCTTGTGAAAGAAAATGTTACCAAGGCATTGATTCCTATGCATTTTAAATGGAAGTACACCAATCACTGCGACTACGAAACTTTAGATGAAAATTATCTAAATAAATTCAAGACTTGAAGTTTCTGAACTCCTTGATGTGAAATAAAAGTTGAATCCCCCAGCAAGATGGATAACTAGCAACAGTTAGATGAATCGTATTTATTCACTTCAAAAATTAACATGATTGACATATGTAAAAAAAAAAAAAAAAAAAAGAAGTAGAAGTACAAGCCCATAAGATCAACCATTTATGGGCTGATCTTCCACAACTGGAAATTTCCCTGCTTCTGTTTCTTGTCATGTTAGAGCAGTGCAAGCAAAACTAAAATAGAGACAATCTAATGATAAAAATGATAACTTAATCTGTAGACCTTTGAGGACCCCAAGCTAGGGTAACACACAAGCTACTGTAGCTTGTGTGTTAAATTAAACTTATAATGATAAAGAAAAGTGAAAACACAAACTGGCATTAAGGCATAACATAAAAAAAATCCAGCAGAAATTGCAATCAGAATGTCTGAACAGGAATGTCTGGAAACCAGCAGCATATATACTGGTAGGTGTGACTGCTAAATGGAGATCAGGTGAGCTAATTAGCTAATGAGTAACAGCTGGGAAGGCAACTGGAAACTGAAAGGGGGAAATAATTGAGCAAAGAAAACACTAAACCTTGTAGATTAACTCATCAATAAACAGTACACATTAGTTGAGGATGGAAAAGTCAAAAGACAAATGAAACACAGAAACTAGATAATTAACTGGAACAAGCAAAACATAACTAACACAAAGATTTACAGCTCACGATATTGGGAAAGGAAAGTGCATTCTAGAAAACATAGCAAAGTAAACCATCAGCTACAGGGTCTCATTTCATTGCTATAATCCTCAACTGTACCTTAAGTTGGACAGCAAAGTTTCTGAGACTCGGTTCTCCACCTCAAATTCAGCAACAAAAATTTCTTAGGGTTACTTTCTCTGGCGAGAGCTTTCTACTTTCTAGCACAGCCACCAGTTTCTTTTGATGTCTCAACTTTCTTTTGAGACATCTTGCCACAACTCTAGGGGGAATCCAGGAGGGAAAAATAAAACGAACTTCCGGGTTATGATTCGACCAGCACAAATATGAAATATTTCTTCACAAATGCTACATTCTGGCAGTAGTCCAGACTCTATTTAAAAAAATTGCCTTGTGAAATGTAACCCTGCAGTTATAGGTAAAAAAAAGAAAAATTCAGACAATGTTATTTTAACATTGTTTGAAGGGTGTTTTATGTTATTTCTTATTGGTGGTATGATTCATTTAATGCTTCACATTGTTCACATTTGTAATAGCACTTTTAGATACTTTTCCAACCAGACAACAAATACTGTACAGGTATCAAAGTCAGCAGTAAAGAGAAGAGTTTTTATTTGAGTAACTCAGAAAAATCCTGCTTTTTTATATAGATTTGTTTGAATTCCCACCCTTTACCGGGTAGTTCTCATACTTTGTGTGCATGCATTTGTTTCTGCGTGTGTAGGGGGAGGGTGTGTGTTTGGTCTTAGAGGTTTTATCAGCAGGTTGGGAGCAAAGCCAAAGAACAACAACCCTAAACAGCTGAAGAAACAGTAACCTGAGACTTTCAGATTTGGGGGAAGATGGAAGAATTACATTGGATCCCTGCAGCAAAAACAAGTAACAACGTCAAAATTTTACATGAACCAGCACAGCAACATGATGACCTGAAACTCCCTGATTTGCCCTCATGTTGATAAAGAAATCTGTCTCTGATGGGAATCGGGGTTCATATTTCCCAGTCTCAAGACTCCTGGTTGTAGGTGGTCACCACTATGTGAAAACAACCAGCAGATTCAACTGAGTCAAACATGAATGAACTCAAAAATGCACTCATTTCGACAAAATGAATCGACTTGTGTTCACTAGACAATTGTTTACACTCTGAGCTTTTAGTGGAATCAATGAGTGAAGAAAAATCCATACATTTACAGCAGATTTAGAGGCAGAGCTGCAAGTGGAGATCAGATTTCACAACCTACAGATAGCCGACAGGACACCACTGTGTCAGTGTGTTTTAGTTATTTTCTGTGGATTGTGGTATGACCACGGGGTAGATTTGCAAGGATTAACCTTCTGCTGGGAAAAAGGAGCAAGTTTTCTTTTAAATTCTGTGATTGAACCGGTAGATCACAGTAATGAGACATAATGTGTGAACTTTATGTGACATGGTGGATGGAGAATACACCTCTCTCCCAAACCCTTTCTTCTGGAAAACATTGCAAGACTTTAAAAGCTACTTTAAAAATCTAAATCAGTGACCAGCTGTCTGTGCTCTGCCACTAGAATAATACTGTTTCTGTGTTGTCCTCACATTATCACCCGAGGATTATTGTGTGTTGCAGGTTGAAAGACAGGGGTCATGGTTATCCAAGAGAGGGTTAGTCCCACTTCAGAAATCACATTGTCTACTTCTTATCTCTGCAGCTCAGATAAATTCTGTAAACTCCCTTTTTTTGCATGTTTGTTTGGTTGATCTCCTGCTTTCAGATGATAAAACTGTCAGTTCAAAGCTATCTTTAAGTCTGGATTTTTTCTGAAGCATTTATGTGAACATATGTTTGTGATTTTAGAGTTATTGCTGTAAATAGAAAACCATTTAAAGGGTTGTATCATGTATTTTCCATTTTGTAGCACAATCAAGTAGCTATGCTACCTTCAGCTGTTACAAATATGTTGTGCATAACTTAAAAGAAATTTGATAGTGCAACTTGATGCCTTGAAATTGGGCCTCTGCCTCTTTAAGAAGCTCCTGCTTCTTCCGAAACGTCTGCACTTCATCACAACAATACTTCTCATTATGCCATTTGCAACTATACATAGGAGCAAATGCAAAGTATTTTGAATGTTTAGCTCAGCAGACATGAAGTTCCATTAGGTGTTTGCTAATTGCTGCTGCCGCTAGTCTGGTGGGACTGATTGGGGGAGGTGTAAGAAGAGGTGCTCAGGTTGGCAGAAAATGGTTAAAAAAAATTGAGCCGCAGTTGTGTACAGTGAACCCTCATTTTTCGTGGGGGTTACTTTCCAAAAAGAACCCATGATAGGAGAAATCCGTGAAGTAGTAACCTTTATTCTTTTTACAATTATTATACAATGAAATATTCCATAATACATTGAAACCAAAGAACAAAACCTTTTTACAGGCCCAAGCATTTGTTTAACAAATTAAAGTACTGTATAAACTTTTTTTTTTTTTTTTTTTACAGATAAGTACTGTACCGTAAAATAATAATTTTAATCATCAATACGAATTGAAGGCTTAAAATTGCGGAGATCAGCACCGCCCCACCGCGACCCGAGCCATTGGATTAGAAAGGGAGAAAATTTAAAATTACTATGAAAAAATACAAAGTACAGTAGGACAAATAGTGACTCAGGTGTATTTCACTGCTCTTCTGACTGAGCCGCTGCATCCTGACGCCGCTCTGTAGCTGTTTTTCTTCTAAAGCCTGCGGTGCAGGTGTGTTTTTTCCGAGAGAAGAGCATAGTTATCGGTAGATGTTGTAGCTCTTTTTTCTTCTGGGCAAAAAAGATTCTTATAAACCGACATGCCACCATCAATTATGTTTGCAAACTTAAATTTGGCAAGCTGTTTTACGTACGTGTACATATTAAACCGCAACGTTATTGACACACAGGTAGATAAGAAGTGGAGAGACTGTTTAGCCAATCAGAATGCAAAACACAATGCACGACGCAAATCCGTGAAGCAGCGAGACCGTGAAAGGTGAACCGCGTTATAGCGAGAGTTCACTGTATACAAAAATGTCTTGTTAATGTCAGGCAATGTCTGTCCAAATACCCACTCAGTACAACCCGGGTATGCTGTAGACATCTCTGGTCAAACCTAAAGAAGATTTCTGGCACATTTTGGCTCCCTTAGTACCAATAGAGCCTACCCGAGCTTTGTTGCTGATCCTTTCCACTCCTTTAATACAACATTGTACCCACCTACTTCCTGCTGCATGGTGTCAGAAAGCGCAAATTATCTCAAACTAGTTTCTTGAACATGTTAATGATTGGTCTCCACATTCACCAGATCCTTATCTAATACAACAACGTGGAAGTGGTGAAACTCTATAATGCCATCATTTAAGTATGGATCAAAATCTCTGAGAAACATTTCTGATGCCTTGTTGAACAACAAATTTAGGCAGTTCTGAAGGGTCTAGCCTCCTACTAGCAAGATGTGCCTAATAAAGTTGTTATAATTCATATAGATGTGAAAGACATTAATGAATACGTTTGTATACATTTATGCAAACAATAAACAACTTAAGGAACTTGCTTTGAAGCAGATTACCAACTTCCTGCAACATGTTATGCTTTGGAATAATCCATTGGTTGTTCAGAATATCTAAATAATGTGTAATCAGAGAAATGGCTGAAAGTTTTACAGAGTTTTAAAAACAAAATAATTGGGCTTTCCATCACAGAAATCAGTAAGATACAATGTTGAAATGGAAATGTCTGCTTTCTCTTTAACACCGTGTTCATTATTTTGTATAATGCTCATAAAACTTTGAATTTTCTCCCTGGTATGCAACAAGTGAGACATGTTTCATCATCCTTGTGTGCTTTTAGACTACACAGTGAATACACTGAGTGTTTGAGGGCTTTTCCCCCAGACATGTTTCCTCCCTCTTGCCTGGAACAGGTGGGAAAGTTGCAGGTAGGTCACTATAATGAATCTCCCAGCATAGTTTTTGTGAAAAGATCTTTGCTGCTGCAAGTTCTCTTCCAGATGCAAGCAGTGCTCCAGTCTGTGAGTCACCGTGTCTGTTGAGACGCCCACCACAACAATGTCACACCTGAGTGAAGCCAGACATACCTGTGGGGCTCAGTGATGGAAGCAGCTTTGATTTTTACAGACATTTCCATAATTCTACCTATAAATCATCTCTCCGACTAACTTCTGCTCTCAAATTTTAGAGGCAAAACAAGTCTGAGGACAGAAAAAAAAAGAATTGTTTGCATTTCTCACCTCATTAAGTTTTGACAAAAATGCCTTTTGTGAGATTAAGAAAACTCTATATACTGTTTCTGTGAAAAGGGAAACGTTTGTGCACAGAGAACAGACAGTAACAAAATAGTAAAAACAAAAAAAAACCCTCTGGAGAGAAATTTGGGCTGTAACATATCTTTCTGACAGGACTATAAAACTTAGAGTTAGAAACTTGGCCTGTCTATTGTATTTGCGTGCAACTAAACTGAAATTTTGCGTCAGCTGTTGGATCTCAGTTTTCTCTGTTACATCATCAATCCATATACTATCTGCCAAAAAATAAAGTTAAAACTTATTCTGAACCCTGTTATCCTCAAGTAAATTTAATATTAGGCTGTAAATAAAAAATAAATGCTTTGATTTGAAAGCAGCCTCTCTTTTCTTACAGTTATTCTCCTGCCACTTCCTAATGTAGTGTACATTTCTAAAGCTATTTGGGAATTTTCCTTCATACAGAAATTAGACTTTGACATCCAGTTTTTAATTCAAAGGCTATGAATTTTTCCCTCCCTTTGCTGCTACAAAAGCTTAAACTATTTTAGGAAGACGGTCTGTAAATTTAGAAGTGTATTTGTTAAAATTTCTGACCCTTCTTCCAGAATAACATTTTGGAACATCAGACATTTTTGTTGGAAGTGAAGGTTGCTGCTCTAGCTCATCCCAAAAGCGCTCAGTCAGGTTGAAGTCGGGACTCTGATCAGTCCAGTTCTTCTCTACCATGTCTTTATGAAGTTACTTTGCACACTGATTCACTATTATGTTATAACAGGAACAGTTTCTTCTTTGCAACTTAGGTGTTGAGCCCGACCCATGAAAATGAGTCCCACCCACTCTAACTCTTCCTTGCCTCAAAGTTTACAGTTTGCATCACATCTTAAGGCTTGGATGCAGCTGAAACCCTTTCCAAAAAAGCTTTCTATGCACAGATCTGGAGCTAATCTGGAGCCCACATGAGGCCTGAGGCCTGTAGCTGGTGACTGAATTCAATTATTTTGAGGCAATATAGTGTATGTTAACAACAGATTTTTCAAATGTTAAATGGAAAAGGATAGAAGCAACTTCCATGAATATCTATGCTACACATCAAAAACCCCAAAAGGTAAAATTATGGAAATTATTTTCACAAAACAAATTAAATCAAAGCAGATACATCCTGCAAAATTCCTCCTTGGATCATTTGTTTAGGTTAGATGGATCACCATGTCAGCAGCAAGGCCTGTTTTTTATTAATGAATTCTGAAATAACTTAACAATACATTATCCAGCAGCATAAATGATTTCAATTAGTGCGCTGCCCATGTACCACAGTTGCAGTGATCAAGTCAACTCTACCCTTCAAGTGGTGTTGCTCTTTCAAACAATGGTTCCAGAGGCAGCAGGTGTGCTGAACTATGGAGCTCACTTTCCACATGAATAAGATGTGACTCACTAGTGGGGAATCCAAGAAGAAAACCGGGCAGGAAAAAACCCAAAAACAAAGACCAGACAGAGAGCTCTGTGGACAATAATGACCAAAGGAATTCAGGTTTAGTAATTAGTAAAATGAAACCCAGCATTCAGGCAGTGGAAAAACAAATCAACTGAGAAACATGCAACATTGAAAAACAGGAGCAAAAGAACAAGCAAAACAAGACAAACTTAATAAAACCCAAACCTGATCTGTATTTCTTTTATATTATTTTTTTTCAGTTTTGTTCACTTTCACAATCTCCAAAACCCTTAGGAAAAGATGAGTGGTATGGAGCTGCTCTTGTTATTGCTCTTCTGTTCTCTTTGCACTACAGTTAAACTTTGATTTTGCTTCCTCCATATCAAGCATACATTTTGTTGACATTTTATTGACATTTTATACAAGTTCAACTTTCCATTCAACCAATAAGCAGTCAAACACATGCATTTCATCTGAATTTCAAATTGGGTGCAACGCACAAATATCTTTGTTATTCAAATGAATCTAAAGTAGATAAAATAGTTCAGCTGTTGTCTCGGATGCTGCTAGAAAAGACTAACGAAGAGGATTTTTCATGTTTTAATTTTTTTCTGTTGAACTTTTAAGATATTTTCAGTTTACTCATAAATATTGAGTGTAAAGTGTGTTTGAATCTTACAGAATGTGCATTTTGGTTTAATTGCTTGTGTGCTAAGAAAAAATATCTACTTTTTTTTTTTTTGAAAAGATGCTTATTGTTGTAGATCTTCCATAGATGCTTCTTTTCCTGAAATAAAAATCTATTTGTTTCACTTCTGACTTGTCCATTTTCTGCAAACCTCTTTTCTTCTTTATGTCATATAACTGAAATATGTAGTTCAACACAATATTTGGGGGAATTGATTCTCCTCTAACCTTATTATATAGGTACTTACTCAAAAAAAAGGAGTTCCAAATGCAGAACATGTTGGTTAGCTGAAAGCAGGGAAAGATATGTTGTGATTCAAAGTGGGACTGACAACTGTAGGGAAGTGTGGACAGAGCTACTGCGGCTCAGTGAGTCTCACAGAATCCATGATGACAGCTTCAAATCTGACTGATGTTGGAAATGGCTAAAAAAAAAAAAAAAAAACAGCCTTTGCTTCTGGTACACTCGAATTGTTTTTATTTTATTTTAAAAGGTGAGATATCAAATTTAAATGGAAACCCTAAGGTCCCAAATAGGGAAAAGGAAGCTGTGCTTTATCTGAGTCAACACCTTACAGTTAGGGAGGAAATGGGGGTTGATAAAAACAGGAAATACAATAGAAGGAAACAGGAAATGAGGGAAGCTATTTCTGACACACAATACGATCAGTTTCAAATAAAAAAATAGATTTTTATACCTAAGGGAAATTAAGTAAAATCGTTTGTATTAACCCTCTCCAGGCAGATGTTGCAGATTTGCAGATTTGCTTGATGATTTGTTTGATCATTTTTGACTATTTTGGAAAAAAAAAAAGGTCTGAATTGTATATTACTACCCCATATGATCATTGTCTCCAAATATCAGATTTTTCCTGCAACTAGAACTTAATTTGAGCCTGAGAGGGTTAAAAGTTTATAATAAAACATACGTTTCTATGGGTGGTGGAGGAAAACGCAGCGAAAACAGAGAAGAGTTGATCAAGGTTTTCTCAATCTGAAGTGAATAGCGACCCCTGCTGGTCAATGGTAGCAACTTTTCCACTTTAGAGTCCTACTTTTTGAATATTTGAGATATGGAAAATAACTGAAAAAAGAATTAGTAGAACTATTTAAAATCTAATTAAAATGTTAAACTGGAAAAAGAGCTGCAGAGATGCTGTAAAGTTTACAAGCATTTGTATTTAGGTACATTTGACTTGCATTTTATAGAGGCAACAGATTGGGTATAAAATATTTAAAAAGATCAAACATACACCTGTCAGAGGTTAAATTTCAAAGGTTTTATGTCAAGGCTATCATAGCCACACTGTATGTTTGCAACATATTGCAAAATTTCTTTATATATGCAAAGCTGATGAGACTTAATTGTGAATCTTCTACTTCACATGAATACATCACTTTGCATTAGTCACAAAATATCCAAGTAAATTTTGCACTGTTGTGCTTTAGAGATCTTTTTAAATGAGACCGCAAAACTGTCAGGGAAAACAGTCTTTATTTTGTCAGATCAGAACCAAAAACAAAATAAACATACAAGTCAAAACCCAAAAGACACCAAAATAAAAACATCAGCCAATTTCCCCTGTCACAAACAAAAAATTCACACATTGCACATGTCAGTCTCAGTCAAAGATTAGAAAATTCAAGTCATGGGTTCAGATTTTATGACCAAACACACATTTTAGTCTTTCATTTCACATCACAAAGGAAGAATTTCTTAGTAAGTGCTTGCCCATATAAAGGGTCTTACCAGAATTAAAGACCTTTGAGCTGTAATTCTCTCTGTGAACAGGTTATGTGATCTGATCCTCAGCTAATCCAGCTAATCGCTGCCTTTAATCTTTTAATCCAGTTTTCTCCAAAACTACAGATTAGGTTAGATTTGTTGAAAGGTAGATAGGCCCCTTTTGTCTTGTTTGAAGAAGCACTGTGGTGGAAAATCTGACCACACAAACTCCAAATTAAAGTTTTCAAGTGTTACTGATAACAGCAATAAACCTCTGTTTACCTCACATCATGGAAGAGGGCAAGCATCACTTTACAGAGATAAGGAGAGGAATGCACAGTTCACCTGCCCTATTACTGAGGCACAAATTCAATTGTTGCAGGATTAACATTAAGGCTTTCTTAAATAAGTAGACTAAACATTTATTCTGCAAGTAGAAGTAATCCACAGTTTAATATTTAGTCCAAGATCAATGTTTATACACACCATGTCCCACCTTTTATGGTTCATTGATGGAAAAAAAAAAGTTTTAATGGCTTTTTACCTTTAAGATCTGAAAACAATCAAGAGATTATAATGAAATAAAGTTAAACTAAATATGATTTGCTGTAACATTTTGTAAGAATGTTACAAGACATCTTTGTAGTGATCAGTTGGTCTTATTCACCATGCCCTTGGTTTTCAGCTCTGCCAGCTTGCTGGTAACAAAGTTCCACTTAAAGGAGGCTTCTTCGCTGCTCCCTCCCAGCGTCACATATTTAGAGAAGCTGTTGTTGCTGCTGCTTCCTGCTTCCGTCTCCTCAGTCGGGCCGACCTGCTGCTCCTCCCCTGCAGATTGAGTCGCTCCTTCCTCACCTGACTCTGCCACACCCTCATTTGCAGCTGCAGCTGCAGCAGCAGCTTCGGCCTGCTTCTTTGCAGCAAAGTTGGTTGCAAAACTATCCCAGAATCCACTGCGCCTGGTTGGTCGAGGAGGTTCTTCAGGTTTTACTGCGAGAGGGCTGAAAGTTCAGGAAAGTCATGGGTGTTATTGACCTTATGCTTCAATAAGGTCAATAACAATTTAGAATTAAAAAAAGGGCGGATATAATCAAAATTATTCAGTTTCATGAGAAATGCTTAATCTTGAAGCAGACAAACTGAACTAGATATCTTTGGGATGAAGATGATGAAGTTCTCTTGAGATTTTCTTTTAATGATAAAATCACTTTATTAACTCTTCATTTTAGGGCCTCAGAGAAACATTTCATACAAAAGGTCTTACAGACTTTATATTAATAAAGTAAACCAGTCATGCAAAACAACGCCTCTGATTTTGACACCAATAAACTGGAAACGTAAATACGCTCTGGACTCACTGGTCAGCGACAGGCGGGCACTCGGTCTCCTCCAGAAGCTGGTGCTCATCCTCTTTGTTGAAGAGAGACGAAAACCTGTTCCAGCTTTTAGTCCCGGCCCCCTGCATCTGAAAAAGCAGGTCAAAGTTCTTATGATAGGATAGGATATATTTCTAGTTTTCTAAAACACAAAGACCCCATTGCTTAGAAATTTGAAAGAGGAGCTTTAATTGTATTCCCTGTCAAGACAGGTACTTGTCATTGTATGTTGACATTTATCAGGGCTCAAGGTCGGCTGATAGCATACCTTTCTGGCCAGCTGAGAGACGGCGTTGGGCCCTTCATCCTCCTGTATTGGACTCATGTCATGTTCTACCTCTGTGACCTGCAACAGCATTGAACAAAATTAATGTGCTTCACCTTTCCACCTTCCAGTGTTCAATTAATGCCGTAGACCAGAGTTTCTGTAAAGATACCCCCATCTAGTGTGTGCTCTGAATACTGCAACCTGCAGAAACTGTGGTAAACTCTTATTAAAAGCACACATTAATTGTTGCCTTCCAAAAATATACATTGCATTGTGTGACACTGGGGAAAAAGATATTGTTTTCTTTTATCTATTGCTTTATTACCTTGCAAAATAATTTAAAAGTTGTTTAAATGTGACAAAAATAAGTTCTTAAGATCCAGAGAAACCTCTATTAGTTTATAAATTATGGACTTTATCTTAATTAACATGGGGAACTAATATTTAGTTTTGTACTTTTACCTTTTTGTCTTTCTTTTGGTTTTGTTGTTTTGTTTGTATTTCCTTCTAATTCATGCAAAGCACTTTGAACTGCCTTGTGGCTGAAAATATTCTTTACCTTCCCTAAACTGACTTGCTAAGCAACAGGATCTGTAAACTGTAAACTCTCTCCACACATGCAATGCATTATTTCGTCCTAACAGGAACTCTAGCACTTCAACGAGAGCACAAGTTGAAGATGTTAGCTGATATGATCTGAGTGTGCGGTGAAGAGTTGGCTATCTGTCTCATCCCCTGTCAGGTACTGGAAGGCCAACTAATCCGCTTGCCCAGCTCCAAACTGAGATCGAATTTCTCTGCTCTGCAGCGAACTGGGTCAGCACAGCACCGTCTTTTCCAGTGGCAGCAATTCCAGCAAGAACTAAACCTGCTGTAACTGGAAATAGACAAGCATTTTGTTCTTCAAAATGTAAAAACTCGGTTCTAAAGAGATGATCTTGAAAAAGTGCCAAAGATGCTTTGGAAATTTGATTGTTGCAGCTATTTTGCAAGAAGTAGTTTCCACATTAAGGGCAGCCTCAGAGTTTGGCTCTTGTAGATGAATGGATGGTTAAAAGTTAAAAAAAAATATTCATTTACTCAAATGTTTTTTACAGATAATACTTTTATTTTTCTTGCTTAAACTTTTAATTATTTTTTGTTTAGTTTTTTTTTCTAGTTACAAAATATAAATCATATTCAACCCCAGTAGACAACTCAAAATGCAATGATGTTAAAATAAAA